>JAJIBD010015309.1:0-41782 GCA_021461705.1 Cryptotis parvus | reverse complement strand
GCCAGGGTGGCATTCTCCTGGTAAATTCTAACTGTCCCACGCTGAGTGCAGTGGGTATAAAGAGGAGCTGTGCCCAATCTAGATAACATAGAAGTCTTAGTAGATGTATAAGTCAGAAGTTATTCAGAGTCAAGGTGACTTCGGTGACTGTCACACCCTCTATCAGTGTTTACATAGAAGAGAGATCTCATTAGAATGAACCTTAGCTTAAAGCATATAAATAGATTAAGCTGTGAGTAGATAAAACAGCAAAGCTCCCAAGGTAACTAAGCCTGTCATCCAACACCTACCCACTGTGCTATCTCTCTGGCCCATCTGGGAGAAAGTTTTTATTTTCAGTGAGAGTCAAGAATAACCATGGCTCTTTCTTTGTTTGGGGAGGGAGTGAGAAGGGGCCACATACTGAGGGGATCTCTCTGGCTTTTCCTGGCTCTGTGCTCAGGAGATACTTCTGGTGGTGCTCTAGGGACCATATGCAGTTGCTGGGATTGAACCGGGGTTGGCTTCATGCCAGCCAGATCCCTCCCCTGTGTCATTCTCCCGGACCTCCCCAGGGCTATGTGCACTGCCTGTAGCTGTATCTGCTCGTTCTCTGGTGTGGACATACGTTGGGTCTCTTAGTTATTGCTATCTTCCACCCTTTCTCAGACCAGGGTTCCTCCCTGTCTGGCAGAAAGAACCCGCTGAGAGGGCCAAGCAAGCAGTACAGTGGGAAGGGCATTTGCCTTTTGGACACAGCCAACTCGGATTTGATCCCCTGCATTCCACATCGTCCTCGGCACTGCCAGGAGTAATTCCTGAGTGCAGAGCCAGGAGTCAGGAGTAACCCCTGAGTATCACTGGGTGTGACCCCAAAAGCTAAAAAGCAAAAAAAAAAGAGAGCCCACTGAGTCTGCCAAGCCTCACCCACTGTCAGTTTTTGGTGGGCTCAGATTCCCTCCCTCCCCTCCCCGCCTCCCTCCTCCCACCCATGCCAGTCCACTTTACCTCCCTGAGATCTGGGTGTACGAGGTTCAGGAAGGCTCTTTTTTTTTTTTTCTTTTTTGGGTCACACCTGTAATGCTCAGGGGTTACTCCTGGCTCTGCACTCAAGAATTACTTCTGGCGGTGCTCAGGGGGACCATATGGGATGCTGGGGATCGAACCCGGGTCGACTGCATGCAAGGCAAACACCCTACCCCTACCCGCTGGACTATCGCTCCGGCCCCTCAGGAAGGATCTTGTCAGCTGCCCCAGCACTTGTCACTTCCTTCCTACTCCTGTCCTGTTCACACCCATGTTCTGTCCCCTGGCCCTCTGATGGATGAGAACCTCTGAGAGGGCGTCTCCTTCCCTGCCCCCTCCAGGGACCCATGCTCTGCAGGACGTGAGGGCACGTCTGACCTCCCCCTCTCTTCTTTCTTTTAAATTTTTTTTTTTTTGCTTTTTTGGGTTATACCCAGCGAAGCTCAGGGGTTACTCCTGGTTCTGCACTCAGGAATTACTCCTGGCAGTGCTCGGAGGATCATATGCGATGCCGGGGGATCGAACCCTGGTCAGCCGGCGTGCAAGGCAAACACCCTACTTGCTGTGCTATCGCTCTGACCCTTTCCCTCTCTTCTTAGGGATGGTGGCAACCAAGTTCCCCCAACACCAAGCAGCTTCTGGGCTCTGTGCCACAGCCCAATGTTCCCACAGGACACTTGCCCTTAGTCCAGGGACTCATTGCTCACGGGTTCTCATGCAGGTCTGGCTCATTCACGCCTGAAGGCCTCAGTTCAGAGACTCCTTGACTTTCCTTGGGACAGTTGAGAATCCCCCCCCCCCCCAGTGCACTTCCTTACTCTGTAAGCCATCCTGCAACTCTGACAGAAATCATCCCCTGTGAATCAGCTCCCTACTGCCTGGGGCCACACAGGACTCTTTTATTTTATTTCTTTGTTTATTTTCATTTTCAATAATTAAATTTTTTATTATACCAGTAAATGCATGAGATGAGAACCTACTACTGAGAGTATCCCACCCGCATCGCAGAGCCTGGCAAGCCACCCATGTCGTATTTGACATGCCAAAATCCAGGAACAATTATAGACCTCATTCCCATGACCTGAAGGAATGGTCTGAGGCTCTTCATGTTCCTGGAGTGAGCAGATGCTCTTGGGCTACCCTAGCACATGACAGGACGTACGGAGATGTTTGGAGACGTTACTTAGTGCTTGCTCGAGCAAATCGATGAACAATGGGAAGACAAGTGATACAAGTGATACCACTGTGACATATATAATTGCAAAGATGTTCATGTTTGAGTTTCGGTCATACAGTATTCCAGCATCCACCTCTCCACCAGTGCCCATTTCTCACCACTAATGTCCCTGATTCCCTCCCCCTCTCCCAGGCTGCCTCTATGGCAGATTCTTTATCTCTTTTCTCTTTTCTCTCTCACTCTGTCTCTGTCTCTGTCTCTCTCTCTCTTCCCTTCTCTTTCACATTGTGGATTGCAATACATACATTTAGAGGTTGTCATATGTATCTTTTGCCTGTATTCAATGCTCAGTTCTAGGCTGGTATTACCTCTGTCTTACCTAACCTCTGACTCCCACACATTTGTGGTAGATTCCACCTTTGACAAGACCTCCTGATCCATGTTTTGCCTTGGTGTCATACCTAACTTTTGACTCCCACACACTTGCGGTTGATTACACAAGACCTCCTGATTCATGTTTTGCCTGGCTTTGGATATTGGTAACATAATATATATAAAATATCCCACAAAAAATGCAATCATTCTATATCTGTCCTTTTCCTTCTGGCTAATTTCACTCAGCATGATCCTCTTCATGTCTATGCATTTATAGGCAAATTTCATAGCTTCATTTTTCCTAACAGCTGCATAGTATTCCATTGTGTAGATGTACCAAAGTTTCTTTATCCAGTCTTCTGTTCAGTGGGCACTCTGGTTGTTGCCAGATTTTGGCTATTGTGAATAGTGCTGCTATGAACATAAAAGTGCAGATGGTGTTTCTGCTGTGTGTTTTTGACTTACCAGGGCATATTCCCAGGAGTGGGTCAAATGAGAGCTCAATTTTTAGTCTTTGGAGGAATGTCCATATTATTTTCCAAAAAGGCTGTAGCAGTCGACATTCCCACTAATAGTGAATGAGAGTCCCTTTCTCCCCATATCCATGCCAGCACCTGTTGTTGTTGCTCTTTTGGATGTGTGCCAGTTTCTGTGGTTGTGTGCCAGTCTCTGGTCACACAGGACTCTAAACTTGACCTAGGGCTCTGTGTTTAGCGGCTTTTAAGTGTCCTGTGTGGGGGAATTCCTTCTGGCTCATCGAGTTGTAGTCTGAGAACTTCCCCAGGGGGCTCCATTCTCTAACCTGCCCACCAACTTCCATCCCACGTTCTTCCCAGGTTCTTTCTGCAGTTTCTTGCTCAAGTTCTGGGCTCCTGTAGGACCCCAGCCCATGAGCCCCCCCCCTCCTGTGTCCACGGGTCCTGCCAGTACAGAGGACCTCCCTCTCCTGGGTCTTGGAGGGGCTTCATCTTCGTCTTAGTCCTTGGTCTGGCCTGATACATCCAGTGCCTGGACCAACTCCCCAGGGCTCAGGATTCTGTTCGGCTATTTTTTGGGCTATGTGAAAAGTTTGGGTCATGCCCAGTTATGCTCAGGGGTTACTCCTGACTCTGTGCTCATGGATCATTTCTGGCTTGGGAGACTGTATGGGGTGCCAGGGACCAAACCAAGATTGCCTTAACCCCTGAACTAACTCTTTAGTCTAGTTTTGTGTTTTGACTTTTTTTTTGGCATTTTGGGTCACACTCAGCAATGCTCAGGGGCTTACTCCTGGCTCTCAGGAATGACTCCTGACGGTGCTCGGGGACCATATGGGATGCCGGGATCAAACCTAGGTTGGCTGAATACAAGGCAAATGCCCTACCTGCTGAACTATCGCTCCGGCCCCTGGTTTTGTGTTTTGAAAGTGGCCAGGAGGCCTGAGTTGACCATCCCTTCTCCATGGGGGTCAGTCCTACCTTCAGAGATATGGAAGGGGCCTCTGTCATACTGGAGGTGTGGGTGGTGGCCCACAGGAAGGGTCCCTGTGTTGTGTTAGTCCTACTGGCCCCCGTTCTTGCTCCTTTTTCTCTTCAGCAGCACCTTTCCTTGACTGTTCCTCTCTTCTGGGGCTGGAGGAATAGCCAAGGAGATAAGGTGCTTGGCTGGCACACCATTATGGCAGCTGGGGGCTGAGTTCAGGTCCCTGGCAGAGCACTGTAGGATTCACTCCTAAGCACAGAGCCAAGACTAGCCTCTGAGTACTGCAGGGTGGAGCATCAAAATGAAAAAGAGACAGTTCCTCTCTTCCTTCTCCCTGCCTCTATGCTAATATACTTTGGGGCTTACATGGAATAGTTAAGGTACACATATGTAAAATTTCCCCCTACAGTTTATATAAATACTGTGTCTACAAAGTTCATGACAATTTGTTACAGGCATTCAATATTCCGACACCATCCCACCACCATTACACCTTCCCTCCATCCCCTGTCTCTAGACCCTTGACTGTTCCAAGACATTGTTCAGTCATCTCAGCCTAAATCCTGGTATCAGTAGCCGGTAGCATCGAAGTGGGTCCTGACTCAGGACACCTTTCTCTGTTGCGTCTCCCTCTTTATGTTGGCCATAGGAAAGCTCAGAGCCAAGAATGCAAGAAATGGATGTGTGGCAGCACTCACAGCGGGCATTGTTTTTTGTGAGCCAATAATAGAATAATGCTCAATCCCTGCCGAGTGCTGTGAATGGGGGATGGCAACTTCACTCTGGTTTCTCCTGGCTTTTCTGCACTTAATTTTCTGAGTGCCCCTGTCTTCACACATAACAACCCTTTTGATTTGTTTGAGCCAATTGCATTATGAACATACCTTTAATTTGACGGTTCAAGGCAAGAAGAGCAAAGAGATCCAATATGGAGAGGCAGAGGATTCTTTTAGGAACCTCTGCTTTTCTTCTACTTGTTCTCCTTTTGAACATTTTTTGTTCTTTTTAATTTGCTTTTTTGATCACATCTGTAGATGCCGGAGTTACTCCCTGGCTCTATACTCATAAATTACTCCTGGCACTGCTCGGGGACCATATGGGAAGCCGGGGATCGAACCCGGCTGGCCCATGTGCAAGGGCAAATGCCCTCTCCCGCTGTGCTATCGCTCCCGCCTTCCTTTGATCTTTTTCTGGTGGTGTCTGCTTCTAGCTTCTCTCTGCAGAACCAGAGTGTAGTCAAGCTTCTGTTAAAGGCCTGAACTTTCCCATGACCCCAACCCTGAGCAGTTCATGGCATTGGGCATTGCTCTCAGGCCTATCCCCAGTCCCCTCAGTGCGCTGCCTGTGACCATTAACATATTGACACACCTGGACTCTGCCATCTGCACCCACCTGCTTTTCCCGAAGGAATGGTAGAAGTTCCAGAGTCTCATGAGACCAGACCACCCTCCTTTGCTCTGATTCCAGATTCTGGATGTAAACTTGAAGTCTCCAGCTCTGCTGCTGAGCCAGCTGCTGCCCCACATGGAGAAGAGGGGTAGGACTGACTGCAGGGTGGGACTGGGCAGGGGTGGTACTTGGGAGTAGAGTCTAGAGAGGTGGGGGCATTACTGGGAGGTGGGGGTAGAGGACATAGAAGTCTCCATGGTGTCTCCACACACCCCTTCCTCTGGCAGCACCTTTGTGCACCTGCCAATTCCTAGTCCAGTGGCTTCAGAAAGTGGCAACGTTCCTGGTCTCAGGCACAGTTCCTGATGCTCAGGCACAAGTTTCTTGCCCTGAGAGTGCCAGACTCTGGACATCCTGTGCCAGTATGACAAAGCACGGGCACAGTCCTTGATGAATAGCTCAGGCACAAGTTTTTTTGCCCTGAGAGTGCCAGGCTCTGGACATGCTGTGCTAGTATGACAAAGCACAGGCATGGTCCCTGATGTATTAATAGCTTGCGGTCAGGATTGCCCCATTTCTACCCACAGGCGGAGGCCCCTCCCAGGCCCTTCCTTGTTCCCTGCTCCTCAACCTCTGATCTAGATCCTGTGCCTAGAGTGGCTCACCTGGCATTCTGACGCCGGTCAGGAACTTGGGCCAGACACTCCCTGTAGAAATCGGGTAAAAGGGAAAGTTCTAGGCTGTCCTGCCCAGGGTCCTTCTTTATCAAGCCCACTCTGCTGGGCTTCCTGCTCACCCCATGTCTGGGGAGAGGCAGCAGTGTGGGATCTGGAGTGAGGAGGGTAGGGAGGGGTCCCAGCACGGCCACTTAGTGACTGCATTACGGAGCAGCCTCAGTTTCCCCAGCTGTGGAAGTGGGGTTGACAGGGAGGGGATCCTGCAGTGGGGTCTGCCTCGCTCAGTGGAAGTCAGGCTCATGACTGGCTCCCTCTGTCCTCTCGGTTCTGTCTGTCTTGTCAGGAGTGGCGTGGTCATCCTGGTCTCTTCCATTGCAGCATATACACCCATGGTGGTGAGTGGGGGCTTCATGTGTTCCTGGTTGGAACAGGCGACGTGAGGGGTTCTGGGAAGCCCCACAGGCTCATTGCCTGGGACGAGTCCCCCCACACATGCTCCTGTTGCTGTGGGCTGAGCCTGGGGTGGGTCCCCTAGATCTAGTGTTTGCTCCCAGCCTAGGTTGGGAGTGGGGCAGTGTGTCTGAGGTTCGAGCTTGGCATAGATGTGATGGTTTATAGGTGGGTATTTGGTCCTTCACTTCCATGTCCCTAACTCTCTCTCAGGAGCTGGGTGTCTACAATGTCAGCAAACGGCTCTGCTGGGTCTCACGAGAACCCTGGCACTGGAGCTGGCCCCCAAGGACATCCGAGTGAATTGCCTCGTTCCAGGCCTGATCCACACTGACTTCAGCAAAGTGGTGAGGGCAGTGTGTCTCCGGATCCCTGCTGGGCTCCATGGAAACGCCCCTCAATGATGCGGGTGTCTGGGAGCACTTCATAGCAGCACCCTGACAGTGGAGGTGCTCCCTGTTCTCTGGACCCTGCATGCTCCATCTGATCATACCGGGAAAGGGTGCCCTGCCATGAGGGAGCCTGGACCCCTCTGGCCCTCCCACTGTGCACCCTCCAACCCCACCCTCCTCCAGCAGCACTACTGTCAACTCATGGCTTCCTTTTATTTTTCTTGTTGGGGGGACACACCCTTCTGTGCTCAGTTCTGCACTCAGGGATCACTCCTGGTGGGTTTGGGGAACTATATGGGATGTTGGGTATTGAGCCCTGGTCGGGCCGTGTGCAAGGCAAGTGCCCTACCCACTGTACTATCTGTCTGGCCCTCATTGCTTCCTTTTGTTTAGATACACGAGAATAAGTTTGCTTCCTGGAACTTGTTGAAGAAATATTATCAACCCCAGAGGCAAGAGATTCATGTGCGGTGGTCCGTATGTATGAAAGGGAGGGATGGCTGGATCATTCTGAAGAGCAGACTGTTTACTGGCCATTCCTTTTGGTCAGGTCTGGGGTCCACACAACCCTGGAGGGGACAAACCTCCAGGACTGAATCCACCCCTGCTCCCTCTCCCATGGCATGGAGCCTTCTCTGACCGGTGGTCTAGAAGCCCGACTCTGTGCTCACTTGCTGCACTCTTCTTCCCTGCAGGATCGGGCAGCCAGAGGACTGTGCAGGGATCGTGTCCTTCCTGTGCTCCCCAGAAGCCAGCTACATCACGGGCGAAAACATCATGGTGGCCGGCTTCTGCCCTCGATTCTGATGTGGTTGAGCTTGGGGTGGGGGCAGGGGCACAGAGGTGAGGGTTTTTTTTTTTTTGCTTTTTGGGTCACACCAGCAATGCTCAGGGGTTTCTCCTGGCTCTGCACTCAGGAGTCACTCGCGGTGCTTGGGGGGACCTATGGGATGCCGGGATCGAACCCAGGCCAGCACAGGCTGGCCGCGTGCAAGGCAAACGCCCCACCCGCTGGGCATCCCGGCCCCGAGGTGAGGGTTTTAGGCTAGTAATCCCAGTCTGGGTGGATCCAGTGATCCATTCGGACAGGGCACAGAGGCCTGAGGGGTGCCTCAATGGGCTGAGCACATGCTTTGTATATTGTATGCCTGTGTTTGATCCCTGATACCACATGGTCCCCAAAACGTCCTCTGGAGTAACTTGCAAACACAGAGGTGGGAATATACCCTGAGCACCACAGGATTTGACTTCTTGAGAATGAAGGAAGTCTTCCTAAGAGTTCCCTTGTCTCCCTAAGAATCTAGGGATAGAGACCAGGAAAATGACTCAAAAGTCTGGTGTGACTGGGGATATAGCTCAGAGCTAGAACACTTGCTTTGAGTGTGTGAGGTCCTGAGCTTATTCCCACGACAGTAAAAAAATAAATAAATAAACAAACAAACAAATAAATAAAGGAAAGAAATTTCATGACTTTGTTTTTCCTGACAGCTATAGTATTCCATTGTATAGATGTACCATCGTTTCTTTATCCAGTCTTCTGTTCTCGGGCACTCAGATTGTTTCCAGATTCTGGCTATTGTGAATAGTACTGCAATGAATATAGAAGTGCAGATGGTGAGATCATCATGCTTAGTGAAATTAGTTCAAAGGAGAAGAGCAGATATAGAATGACTGCATTCATTTGTGGGATATAATTATACACCAGTTTTATACTAATTGGTGGAAATGGTAACATCAGGCTAGAACTGATCATTGAATGTAAGCAAAGGGATATACATGATAACCCCTAAATGTATGTATGGCAGGCCACAAAGTGTAAGAGAAGGGAGAGAGAGAGAGAAGATGGGGGCAAAGTGCCTGCTATAGAGGCAGGCTGGGAGAGGGGGGAGGGAGGGGACATTGGTGGTGGGAAATGTGTACTGGTGGAGGGATGGGTGCTGCAACGTTGTATGATTGAAACCTAAACATGAACATTTTTGTAATTGTATATCTCAGGTTGTTATAATAAATTTTAAAAAAGGAAAGAAAAATACTATTAAAATCAGATATAGCAGGAGGGCTCGCCCCGGCCCAGCTGAAGAGGGGACCCCAGGAGGGCAGACGAGTTTTGGGAGTGGGCCCGTCACCTCTGGGGGTCCCGGAAGCAGCCGGATGAGACTCGCCCATCACACTAGCCACCATTTTCGCTGTCTGGACGCTGGGAAACTGCCTCACGACCAGATCAACAGAGTAAAACCAGTTCGAGCCCAGTACGTGAAAGCCGCCAAGCGGCCAAGCAGTTCATTAAATTAGTGGAAACAGTAATGTCTTTTAATGCACTGAATTCCACAAAGAGCAGGAAAGTTTGGTGGGAGGGAGAGATAAAGAGGACAGAAATGACATACAGAACCCGCCAAGTGGTTGAGGTGTGGGAGGGGGATGGAGGTGGGGACATTGGTGATGGGAGATGGGTTTGGGTGGAGGGATGGGTGTTGGAACACTGTAGAACCAAAACTCTACATGAACATCTTTCAATTGTATGTCTAAAATGGTGTAATAATATTGGGGGGAATAATAAAATATAATAAAATCGGAAAAAAATAAAATAAAATCAGTATATAGCAGGAGATGGAGAGAGAGAACAGGTACCTGCCTTGTAGGTGGTCTCCAGCACATGTGGTCTCTCAACCATCAGAAGTGGCCCTGAACACAAAGCCAGGAGTAATCCCCCAAAAATGTTGGAGATGCAGATTTGATCCCCAGCACCACAAAATCTTCTGAGCACTGCTGGGAGTGCCCCGACCCCCCAAAATTTTGGAGAGTATTTGAAACCTCTGTTAGACTATTTTTTTTTTTTTTTGCTTTTTGGGTCACACCTGGCAATGCTCAGGGGTTAATCCTGGCTCTGTACTCAGGAATTATTCCTGGCAGTGCTCAGGGAACCGTATGGGATGCCGGAGATCGAACCTGGGTCGGCCGCATGCAAGGCAAACGCCCTACCCACTGGACTATCACTCCGGCCCCTGTTAGACTATTTGAGGACTCACTCATAACTAGGCTTGAGGAAGAGTTTTGTGCTTTAAACATTTTTTTCTTTTGTTTTAGTTTTTGGGGTCACACCTAGAGGTGCCCAGGGATTACTCTTGGCTTTGCACACAGGGATGACTCCTGGGAGGTCTGGAGGAGAATGTAGGGTGCCAGAGATCAAACCTGGGCCGACTGTGTGCAAAGCAAATGCCCTGCCCACTCTACTATCGTTCTGGCCTGGCTTGGACAATTTTTTTCCTAAAATAAATTCAATATCCTTAAGTCTGGAGACTCTTAATAAGGGAGGAGTCAAGTAGACTGAGGTTGGGGACAACCTGTCTTGCCTCCTGGCTTTGCGGCTGCCTGAGTTTGCAGTCTCCTGGGGGTCATGGAAGTCATGTTCATGGGGTCTCTGTTGTGTTCTCTGAGATGGGGTTAAACAATGACTGGTGGGTGGAGGAAGAGGATTATGAGCTTCTCCCTGGCCTTCTCTTGGCTAATGTTTAATGCTTCTTTTTCTTTTTGAGTTACACCTGGCAATGGTCAGGGGTTACTCCTGGTTCTGCACTCAGGAATTACTCCTGGCGGGTCTCAGGGAACCAGATAGGGCACCAGGGACCAAACATGGGTCAGCACTTGCAAGGCAAACACCTATGCACTGTACTATCACTCCAGCTCCAACTTGCCTTTATTGTTAGTTTTTTTTTTTTTTTTTTTTGGGGAGAGTCACATCTGACAACTCTCGGGGTTTATTCCCAGCTCTGCACTAAGGAATCATTCCTGGCAGTGCTCAGGGGACCATATGGGATGTCAGGGATAGACCTGGGTCAGACACGCACGAGGCAAGCACTCAACCTTCTGTACTATCACTCTGGCTGAAGACTAGTGTGGCTGATGACTTAACATTTTGGGGTGGGGGCAATCAGGGTGACCTTTGAGAACCTGAGAAAAAGTCTCACCAAATTTTGCATACAACTCTAGGCTGGATACTTCGCATTTAGACAGAAGAGAGTAATCACTACTGAAGTTCTTTTTTGGGCAGACCAAGAACTGGAAACAGATCCTTTCTGTTGCTCTGGTCCACAGTTGGGGCACCCATCCTCTCTGTGTCCATGTTTCAGGCTCAGCACTTCTGAGAGAAATAGTGGCTGACAGAGCCTTTGCTCTGTCTTTTTTTTTTTTGCTCTGTCTCTTTTTTAAAAAAAAATAAACAAAACATTTTATTCTACCACAGTTAGATATACAATTACAAGATGTTCATGTTTGAATTTTGGTTCTACAGTGTTTCAACACCCATCCCCCACCCCCCCCCCCTGCCCATCTCCCATCACCAGTGTCCCCACCTCCCCCTCCCCCTTCCCCCCAGCCTGCCACTTTTTTTTTTTTTTTTTTTTTTTTTTGGGGGCCCGCCCCCCCACGCCCTCCCGCTGGAATCGGCCGAGGTTCTTTATCTCCTTTCTCTCCTTCTCTCTCTCTCTCCTTCTCGCTTCCCTTTCTTACACATTGTAGATTGTAATATATTCTAGAATATGATTGGTTCCACTAGTTTGATGTACTGGGTTCGGACTACAAAAATGGCCGCTATTATGGTGAGAGAGTCTCATCAGGCTGCTTCCAAGGCCCTACAGAGGTGATGGGCCACTCCCAAAACCCATCTTGCCTCCTGGGCGCTTCATAGTCAGCTGTGCTAGGGGAGAGACGGATGGTAGCTCTCCTCCGTGCATCTGAGTCTCTGCATCATGGCCGAGAGCCCCAAGGCAGTTTGTGGGTGGGATCACCAGGCCTCTAGGATGGGCCAGAGAGGGAAATGGGGACCCCAGCTCCATCTCCAGGAATGCCCGGTGACTTCCGCCTTTGAGAGCCGCCTACCTGGGCTCGAACTTCGGCTGCTCTGAGCTGGTCTTGAGATCAGCATCTCTCTTGTGTGGGTTCTGATGAGCTGTGGGGTCCAGACTGCGAAAATGGCGGCTATTATGGTGAGCGAGTCTCATCCAGCTGCTTCGAGTCCCTACAGAGGTGATGGACCAACATCCAAAACCCATCTTGCCTCCTAGGAGCCTCATGATCAGCTGAGCTACGGGAAAGCCTGATGGCAGTTCTCCTCCATCCGTCTGAGTCTCTCATCTTTCTTTCTATCTCTATTTCTGTCTCTGTATTTCTCTCTCCTCCTACACCTTGTGACTTGCCTTACGGTTTATGATGCAATTATCTATGTGTATATTCAGTAGTGAGTTCTAGTGTGACATTATAGTTCCTCATTCCCCATCAACCTCCCCAGTTTGTTACAACTACAATGATCATTATGGTGTACAGGCGTGAAAGATCCTGGGAAGGACCTGGTCCTAGCCTACTTTGTTATCTGAGACTCTTGTGCGGCTGCGCACTGTTCTTTCTATGTCAGACCATCCACCATCCAGGGCCCACAGGGCAGAGCCCTCCGGGTGTAGACAAGCCTATCTCCTGTCTGCTACCTGCCAATGCAGCCGGGCACCACAGCCATACCTGCAACACCTCGAGGAGCAGGTGGCCCACTTTGCTCTGTCTCTTGCATTCCATATATCTTATATAAATTTTTGTGAGAGAACCAGAGATGAAACTTCCAAACTGATCACTGGCTTTGGTATCACAGAGGTCTCTTACCTGTGCCCCTCTCTGGAATTTCCTGAGATGGGTCCTTATCATGGTATGTGCTTTATGAGTTAGTTTCAATACGTGTGTTGATGCCACAACAAGCCATGCATTGGTTGAGGCATCCTGGGGAACATGAACATAAATAAGGCTCACTCTCCCCTAAATCCTTCATTGTCATGGGAAATACTCATCAATAAAGGAGATAGAATGAATTTGTTTGAATATTCAGTTAATTTATTGATTTCTGCTTTTTTGTCAGGCTTTGTTGTAGAAACTGAGGGTACAAAAGTGAACAGGGGCCGGAGCGATAGCCCAGCGGGTAGGGCGTTTGCCTTGCACGCAGCCGGCCCGTGCCGGCCCTGGGTTCGATCCCCAGTACCCCATATGGTCCCCCGAGCACCGCTAGGGAGTAATTCCCTGAGTGCAGAGCCAGGAGAAACCCTGAGCATTGCCGGTATGACCCAAAAAAGCAAAAAAAAAAAAAAGTGAACAAAAGTCACAAACCCCACTTACTGTGCTCATATGTAGTGAAGGAGGACAAAAAAAGCATTAAAAATTAAATCATAGGGCTGGAAGCTATAGTATCATGGGTAGGGGAGTTTGCCTTGCAGGCGGCAGACCTAAGTTCAATCCCTGTCATCCTATATGACCCCCTGAGGACCATCAGGATTCCTGAGAGTAGTCAGGAGTAAACCCTGAGCATGGCCAGGTGTGATCTAATAAGCCTATATATAATAATTAGATAGATTTATAATTATGCATTTATATAATTATAAATTATATTTATAAATATATTTATTATATAACTATATATTACAGTATGTATACTGTTATAATATAGAAATATATACTGTAATATATAATTCTGTTCATTGGTACAGAGGGGAGAAAAGCATGGTGGGGAGAGGGGGCGGAGTTGGCAAGTGGACCTCATTAGAAAGGTGTGGAATCAATTTAAGCACATGTGTGAGCAAGGCATCATGGGAATGTCTAAGCAAAGCATCATGGGAATGCACAGGCAAGGCATTGTGGGAATCCAGGGGACCTTGCCTTCTGTTTTGGCTGGTAGAGGTGTCATTTGAACTCAGACTGATAAATTAAACACAATTAAAGACTGGGTTGATGCAAATGCTGGCTGTGGATCCGACAATTTGGGCCCATTGTAGTAAGGGCCAAGATTCAAACAGGTAAAAGATGAACATAATAAGCACACAGCTGAGCTCCTCTGTTCATGAGCAGAAATAGCCATGGACAAGAACAGTCTTGATATCTCCCATATTTTCTCTTTTCTTGGACCCCTCAAGGCTGGGAGGCTGACCTCAGTACTGTAGCATGGAGTTTGCTAGGTTTCTAGAGGAAGATATGAGGGAGGGCTTGTGTTTCCCTCCTCAAAGGGCCATGTTTGAAAGAGGTTTTTGTCTACCCAAGGATGCAGGTGTGTGCAGAAACACCATCTGCACTTATATATTCATTTATTCATTGCAGCACTATTCACAATAGCCAAAATCTGGAAACAAGCCGAGTGCCCGAGAACAGAAGATTGGATAAAGAAACAGTGGTAAATCTCCACAATGGAATACTATGCAGCTGTCTGGAAAAACGAAGTCATGAAATTTGCCTATAAATGGATAAACATGGAGATTGTCATGCTGAGTGAAATCAGAAGGAAAAGGACAGATATAGAATGACTGCACTCATTTGTAGGATATAAATATATGCCAGTGTTCTACTAATTGTTGGAAATGGTAATGCCAGACTATAACTGAGCATTGAATATAGGCAAAGGGATATATATATATTATATATGATATATATCCAATATATATATATGACATACATAAATTTAGGGGGTTATCATATCTATCTATCTATCTATCTATCTATCTATCTATCTATCTATCTATCTATCTATCTATCTATCTATCTATCTATCTATCTATCTATCTATCTATCTATCTATCTATCTATCTATCTATCTGTCTATCTATCTATCTATCTATCTGTCTGTCTGTCTATCTGTCTGTCGTGTTATCTATCTATCTATCTATCTATCTATCTATCTATCTATCTATCTATCTATCTATGATAACCCCTAAATGTATGTATGGCAAGCCATAATGTGTAAAAGAAGGGAGAGAGAAAGAAATATAAAGAGAGAATAGGAGAGAGAGAGAGAGTAGGAGGAAAAGTGACTGCTATAGAGTGTGTCAGGGAACTGCTAGGGTCCCCAACAATATCAGGAAATGAGTTCCCTTTTACCTCTGAGGCCAGTGGGGGAATGTATGAAAACTAAGGAGTCCAGCATAGTTCCAAAAGGCTTTTACTAAAACAAGCTCCACCATTATAATCCAAGATAATGGGATTCCCCAGACCTCTAGCTCTTGGTCAGAACTCTGACCATGCACTGGGGCCCAAGTCTCCCACCAAAGTGGATCTATGTACCTCAAGGCAGTATATATCCAAAAGTAATTTTATCTTCAGGGAGCATAGTTTCAACAAAGATCAGTGAATCAGCTTCAGGTGTAGATGTAGGGTGGTGCCACACTAGGGTGGTGCCACACTTGTTTAGGTCTAAACAAATGATTGTGCCAGGGACTAGTCCCTTCCTCTGAGATTGTCTCTTATGTCAAAACACTGGAAAGAGAGAGAGGGCTGGTATAAAGAAATACATCTTAATGGATGTATATTCATGGGGAGAAGCACATCATAATTTTATGGGCTTCATGCAATCTAGATGATACCCACAAGGTCCTTCTTATTTATCATCTGCACCAGGGTGATTTTGAGTGTCTTGTTTTATGTTTACTGAAAGGGTCATGCTTGCCTGCTTGAGGGAAAACTAGTATTACCCTTCCTTTAAATGGTAGTCTCTGGTAAATTCTGAATTTCCCATGCTGCAACCAGTGGGTATTAAGAGGAATTGTGCCCTGTTGGAGAATGCTGGGTTCCCCAACAAAATCCAGGAGCAGAAGAGGGATCTGCCACAGGGATTGTAGCCAGCAGAGAATGACTTGCGAATCCAGCACAGTTTCAAAAGGCTTTACTCACACTTGTTCTGGTATACAATTCAGTAATAGGAAAATCCCAGACTTTAGGTTCCTGGCTGGGCCCTGGCCATGTGTAGGTTTAGAATCCTAGGCCAAGATGGCCACTGCCACTTGTTAAGGCCCAACAGGGAAGAGAACCAAGAGGAGAGCAGAGGCAGAGCACAGGCAGGGAAGAGGAAGAGAGAGCAGGCTACTGCTTTTATATCTTCTCAGCCCTGACTGGTCCTCATCAAGGGATAGCAGGTAAGGTCAATCCCCTTGGGTGCCTCTCCCAGGACTTCACCTAGTCCCACTGAAATGTTAATATTGCCTCAAGCAAGGCTGCAGGCCCTTGGTTTTCCAGAAGGCTCCATGCAGATTTGGGGAAGGGCATCTGAGATGAACTGTATCTCAGAATGCAAGGCATGCATCTGTACCATGGATATTCTATAGCCAGGTATATATTTCTCAAGCCTTCACAAGATCCTTGTATTTACTTCATAGTTGTTTTGGGTATTAGCCTTTAGACTTGTTAGAGAGCCATGCTGGCATACTTGGATATAAACAGCATTTCTATTTGATCTAATTATAACTATATTATGCTTAGAGACCCAACATAGCCAGGTAAAAAACTGGTAAGATCTGTCTAGTCCCACAATGACTGAGGTAGCGTGAGAGAATATATATATTATATCAATATATATATATATACATATATATACATATATATATGTATATATATGTGGGTATATATATATATATATATATATATATATATACCCACTCCATGAACTCCACCCAGCAGACCAGCCTATCACAGCCTGGTTCATCAATAAATGCTGGATTTAGGGATGACTGCAAGAGTATGCTACCCTACGGCAGAGCCTGGCAAGCTACCCGTGTCATATTTGATATGCCAAATACCAGTAACAATTATAGACCTCATTCCCATGACCTGATGGAATGGTTTGGGGCTCTTTATGTTCCTGGAGCAAGCAGGTGGCCTTGGGCTCTACTTGCATGAGACAGGACATATGGAGATGTTACTGGTGCCGCCGCTCGAGCAAATCGATGATGAACGGGAAGATAGTGATATATATATATATATATATATATATATATATATATATATATATCAGCTAACATAGAATACATGGTAAGATACACTGCCACATAGAGTCACAGATCCTAACTGTTTTCAGTCCTTATCTACAAAGTGGCCTGCAGGAGATAACTCCAGGCAAGATGCAGAGGCTCTGGGCAACACTGTACTGCAACATTGGGTTTTGATAACATTGAAATTATACTAGAGATTATAACAATATTTAAGAAGTTATTAATTCCTAGTCAAAATGACTCCTGTAACTGCCACATCCTCCACCAGTGTTTACACAGAAGAGAGATCTCATTAGCATGGACCCTGGATTAAGGACATGTAAATAGCTTAAACTATTTACTTTTCAATATTCCAAGCTAGCGAGGCACCTTCATCCAACAATAGAGGCAGGCTGGGGGAGGGGAGGAATCTGGGGACATTGGTAGTGGAAATGTGCACTGGTGGAGGGATGGGTGCTGGAACACTGTATGACTGAAACCCAATCATGAACAATGAACATCTTTGAAATTGTATATCTCACTATGGTATAATAAAATTAAAAAAAGAGGAAGCAACTATGTTAGGCAGCCCCAGTTACCAGTCCTGGCTGCCCTGCATTGGCAGGACCTGTGCCAGCAGCCAAAGGTTAATGGCAGGCACAGCGGGAACCCTCAGATCACCTGCCTTTCTTTTTTTTTTTTTTTTTTATTATACTACCATGAGACATACAAAGGTGTTCAAAGGTGTTCAAATTACAAAGGTGTTCATAATTGGTACTTGGTAACACAGTATTCCAGCACCCATCCCTCCACCAGTGCCCCATTTCCACCACCAATGTACCCCACCCCTCCCCGCCAACCCCAGGCTGCCTCAATAGCAGGTACCCCCTTTCCTCTCTTTCTCTCTTTCTCTCTCTCTGTCTCTGCATCTCTCTTCCTCTTTTTTTACACATTGTGGCTAGCCCTGCAGATAGAATTTATCACTTAAGTCTCTTTGTGTATATTCAATGATGAGTTTTAATCTGCCATTACCATTTCCCACATTTAGTAAAACACTGGTATCTATTTATATCCTATTAATGAATGCAGTCATTCTATATCTGTCCTTTTCCTTCTGACTAATTTCACTCAGCATGATAGTCTCCTAGTCTCCATGTCCATCCATTTGCAGGTAAATTAATAATTTCGTCTTTTCTGACAGCTGCATAGTATTCCATAGTGTAGATGTACCACAGTTTCTTTAGCCAGTCCTCTGTTCTCAGGCATTTAGGTTGTTTCCAGATTCTAGCTATTGTGAATAGTGCAGAGATGAATAAAGAAGTACAGATAGTGTTACTGCTATGTGTTTTTCAGTCTTGGGGTATATTCCCAGGAGTGCTATTGCTAGATCAAATGGGAGCTCAATATCTAGTTTTTGGAAGAATGCCCGTATTGTTTTCCCAAAAGGGCTGGACCAGCCGGCACTCCCACCAACAGTGGATGAGAGTCCCTTTTCCCCCACATCCACTCCAGGTATATGATCACCTGCCTTTCAGTGCCCTCCAGGTATAGCACAAGTAACCAGAATTTTTGATCACTGAGGATTTCCTGGTTCAGTTATCTCCTCAGGCCTCTGGCAGCCAAGCTTCCCCTGTCCGGATTAAATTTTTCTTTTTCTTTTTGGGTCACACCTGGTGATGATCAGGGGTTACTCCTGGCTCTGCACTCAAGAATTACTCCTGGCACTGCTCAGGGGACCATATGGGATGCTGGGGATTGAACCCAGGTTGGTGGCGGCTTGCAAGGCAAACACCATACCCTCTGTGTTAACGCTCAGACCCCCTGTCCATATTAAATTTGATCTTTTTTAAATATTTCTTTTTACTTTTTGGGTCACACCTGGTGATGCTCAGAAGTTACTCCTGACTTTTCACTCAGGAATCACTCAGGGGACCATATGGGATGCTGGGGATTGAACCTGAGTTGGCCACCAGCAAGGCAAGTATCCTACCTGCTGTACTATCGCTCTGGGCCTTAAACTTAGACTAAGGAGAGGGGCTGGATAGAGTGATTTATGGGACCTTTACTCCACCAGAAAGCCAGAGTTGTTGAGAAGAAACCTCCCACAACGGAGGTCCTGTCAATGTTCTTATCTCTGCTTCCTCTTCCAGAGAAGATTCCTTGGAGGTAAACTCACTTTAGAGACACTCAGTCACGTATCTCTATGGCCCCTCAAGTAGCCCCTTTGCCCCTCCATCACATAGTTCCTGTTACTTTTATTAAGCTTAACCTTGTTAGGTTAGCGTAGATAAGCAGATGCTAGTCAATATCTTGCTCTTCCTGTGATTGTTGATTGAAGGCAATAAGTAAGGAATGTGATGGAGAATCAGGGTTCTCAGTCCACAAGTTACCTGAATGTGGCTAAGATTATGTTAGGACATGTAAATAGCTTACATGTCCCCATGGATATGGCTAAGGTTAGGATTAGGATTATGGTTAAGGTTATAGTTATGATTAAGTTTCAGCCATGGTAGAAATTGACAATATTTAGTTTTATTTTAAATAGGGTATATGGTATGGTTAGGCCAAGAGTAGGGTAAGTGTATTATGGTTATGTTTAGGGTTTTGGTAGGTTAGTGTTTTTGTTTCTTGTTAGTTTTAGGGCTAGGATTAAGGTTAGTTCCAGACATTACTGAAGTTTTGAATGAGCATTAGGAAGGTAATAAATATTAAATTAATAGAAATTGATTTAAATTAATGGAAATTGATAGAATAAGGGCATTGCTAGTGTGTTAGGATTAGCTTAAAGGTTAGGTTTAGGGTTCTGATTGGGGGTGAGTTAGGGTCAGGGTTTGGATTACTGTTAGGATTTTAGTTGGCTATTGTCTACCTTGATATATGCTTCCGATGCCAGTGTTTGTGCATTGAAAGTACAGACAGTCATTTTAGTCCTTCGTTTTGGCAGCCTAGTTTGGCCCTGAGATTTTATTTTTACTTATTTATTTATTTATTTATTTATTTATTTATTTATTTATTAGTTATTTATATTTTATTATACCACCGTGAGATATACAAATAAAAAAGATATACAATTAAAAAGTTCATGTTTGGGTTTTGGTCATACAGTGTTCCAGCACCCGTCCCTCCACCAGTGCCCATCTCCCACCACCAAAATCCCGGTTCCCCCCCCCTTCCCCAGCCCACCTCCATGGCAGGTTCTTTATTTCTTTCCCTTTCTCTCTCTTTCTCTTTTCCTTCCCTTCCAGACTATGAATTACAGAACATACATTAAAAGGTTGTCATGTGTATCCTCTTGCCTCTATTTAATGCTCAGTTCTAGGTTGGCATTAGTACCCTCGACAATTATTAGCACCCTGTTCCATTTTCTGTTTTACCTAACCTCTGACTCCCACACGTTTGTGATAATTTCCACCTTTGACAAGACCTCCTGATATATGTTTCACTTGACCGTGGATATTGGTATCATAATATGTACACATATATTTATGCCTTTATTCTTAATATTTTATTATTTCACCGTGAGATATACAATTACAAAGATGTCCATGTTTGGGGGGATTTCATTGGAACATACAGTGTTCCAGCACCCATCCCTCCACCAGTTCCCATTTTCCAATGTCCCTGATTCCCTTCCCCTCCTTAGCCTGCCTCTATGGCAGGTTCTTTATCTCTTTCTCTTTCTTTCTTTCTCTCTTCCTTCCCTTACACATTGTGGATTACAACGCATACATTTAGAGGTTATCACGTGTATCTTTTTGCCTGTGTTTAATGCTCAGTTCTAGGTTGGTATTAGTACTTTTGACAATTATTAGCACACTGTTCCCTTCTCTGTCTTACCTAACCTCTGCCTCCCATACATTTGTGGTAATTTCCACCTTTGACAAGACCTCCTAATCCATGATTTGCCTGACCTTGGATATAGGTATCATAATATGTACATATGTATATTTATGTCATGCAAATAAATGCAGTCATTCTATACCTGTCTTTTTTCCTTCTGGCTAATTTCACTCAGCATGATCCTCTCCATGTCCATCCATTTATAGGCAAATTTCATAACTTCGTTTTTCCTAACAGCTGTATAGTATTCCATTGTGTAGATGTACCACAGTTTCCTATCCAGTCATCAGTTCTCGGGCACACTGATTGTTTCCAGATTCTGGCTATTGTGAATAGTGCTGCTATGAATGTAAAAAGTAGGGTTGGTGTTTTGCTGTTAATTTTGGCTTCCCAGGGTATATTCCCAGGAGTGGTATGGCTGGGTCAAATGGGAGCTCAATTTCTAGTCTTTGGAGGAATGTCATATTGTTTTCCAAAAGGCTGTAGCAGTCGACATTCCCACCAACAATGAGAGGTCCCCCTCCCCGTGCATCCATGCCAGCACTTGTTCTTGCTCTTTTTTGATATGTGCCAATCCCTGTGGTGTGAGATGATATCTCATTGTTGTTTTGATTTGCATCTCTCTGATGATTAATGATGATGAGCATTTTTTTTTGTATGTCTTTTTGGCCCTGAGATTTTATCAGCCTCTCCTTGCTTGTCCCTTGTAGTGCTGCCATATTTAGGGCTCTTTCAGAGTCAGGGAATAAACATTGCTTTTTTACTGACTTTGGCATATCAAATACGCATCTGACAGACAGCTTGCCAGGCTTTGCTGTGCAGGTGGGAGAACTCCACTGTTCTCCCTGCATTAACATATCCCTCAGAGACCTGAGCCCTACGAAAGCAGGATGAGAATGCTATTCGGGTCTTCCAAAGAGGAATGGAACCTCACCAGGTGCGTTGTGGGGCCCGGCGATAGCCCAGCGGGTAGGGCGTTTGCCTTGCACGCGGCGGCCCATGCCAGCCGGGTTCGATCCCTGGCATCCCATATGATCCCCTGAGCAACGCCAGGAGTAATTCCTGAGTGCAGAGCCAGGAGTAACCCCTGAGCATCGCTGGGTGTGACCCAAAAAAGAAAAAAAAAATTAATCCAGGTGTGTTGGCATGGCAGGCATTCCCGAGACACTCAGTTCCAGGTTAAAGGGCTGGAACTTTGAGAAGGGACCAAGCCACACCCAGCTTATTTGGATCTTCTGCCTGACTACTTCCACCCCGACCCCCCTGATTCCTGAACCATGCACTGACAACCCCAAAATTCATAATTCAAAACCACTCGGAAGCGGTTTTGAAGTACTCTTGCTCCCAGATACAGGAGGCCCGTAGGATACCAGCTAAAAGAAACCCCAATAAGAAGACTCCAAGACACATCCTTATTAAAATGACAAAAATGATAGAAATAGAAAGCAGAAACTGAAAGCAGCAAGATCAAAGAAGGAAATCACATACAAAGGAGCATTCCTAAGATTTATAGCAGACTTCTCAGATGAGGCACTCCAAGCCTGAAAACAATGGTGGGATATTGTGAAAAGACTCAATGAACTGCAGGCCTCACCAAGAATTCTTTACCCAGTTAGACTTACTTTCAGATGTGAAGGAAAGATACACAACTTCATGGATAAACAACAACTCAGGAAATTCATAGACCCAAAACAAACTTTAAAAGAAGGATTGAAGGGTCTATTTTAAAATAAGACAAGCCCAAAACACAACAAGTTTAAACAGAAAGATGGCCCAAAGAGGAATCGAAAGAGCTATGCTTGGAATATCATGCTTCACTCAAGTGAATGAAGGAATCTGGATTTCCGACCTCCATTGATGATCCAGAGTCAGGGACACTGTCTCGATTGCCAAGGCTTGAAAATCAGATGGGGTGGACATGTAATGAGATTTGGAGATGACCACTGGACTAGATCTGTTACTGACTGGATCCCATGGGACATCAAAAAGATCATGTGGCTGCCCACCTACAAGATGGTCAGATTTCTTCGTCAAGACTCTGAACGAATGGTTTGAAGCTCTTCATATTCCTTGAGTTAGCAGATGCCATTGGGCTACACTTGCACGTGATAGGGTCAAATGGAAACATTACTGGTGCCCGTGTAAGGGTTGGCCACCCGATGGGGTGACTGACTGGGAGCCTCGGAATGCCGCACCTACCAAGGAAAACTCTGAGAGACCAAGTCCTATGCAAAAGCAAGGGTTTTATTAATAGCGAGTATACTCGGGCTCATAGCATGACCCCAAGCGGTCAGTGGCTAAGAGCCCGAGCCCTTCCAGGGGAGGATCTTTTAAGGGAATAATTCCCACGCTACAGAAAAGCCCGCACATAACTATCCAATAGGTTTAAAATATTACATCAAGGTCTGCGCGCGCAGGCAGCCAATCACTCTGCACCAGGTAACCATCACCCACCAATCTGAGCGTGCCTAATACTTCTTTCCATATTTGGCACGGCATGTGTTGCAGGACTCCTAAGGGCCGCTGCATCTGCTCTGAATTGCCGCCTATAAAGGCATTCCCAGGCAGATCTTGGCTCAAAACATTAGCATACTAAAGGGCCTAGGTGAGGTGCAGGGAGGGATTACCTAAGGGCATTTGACCCTCCCTGCTTTCCATAACAGTGGGAGGAAGGTCTGAGCTGCAGGGGGTATAAACTAGCCGGTTTTCACTCTCGGGCGCTTCTTTGTGGGCTCTTGCTCGCTGTGAGTGCTCACCCTTCTTGGAAGTCTTCTTCTCCTTTTACAAAGCCTTTACACATGGTGGCCGCCATCTTGGCCTACACGTGGCTGGGGTTCTCAGCCTGGAATCCTAAGCACCAGGCTTTTCCCTTTTGCTGATTTGTATGCCTGAACCTGTGATAAGTAAAGCCTTTTAAAACTGCCTCGGATTCCTGAGTTTTCATCCATTCCTTGCCGGCTTCTGAGGTAGAAGGGAACTTCGCTTCCCGGCACTGTCGGGGACCCGGCAGAGCGCCCTGACAGGCATGGGCCCAGTCATGTATCATACCAAATACAGAGGGGGACATCAGATGCAACCTCTCGGGAATGTTTGCCTTATAGCCTTCCCTGGAATTATTTGCTTAAGGCCCTTCCTGCTGTGCTCTTGTTGAGCCATCATTTTATCAGTTTCCTCTGATTGAGCCATCATTTTTTCAGTTACCTCTGGTTCCTGTCTTTGTGTTCTGTGGGGAGGGGCCATTCTTTCACCCCGCTCGAGGATATCGATGAATAACGGAATGTCAAGTGATCAAGTGATTGTCTACCTTGAAAATGAGAAAAGAATAGGGTGAATTAAATTTTGGGTCGTTGGTAGGCTAAGACCAAGGCTAGTTTAAGTGTTAAGTTAGGTATAATGGTTAGGCTTCACTTAAGAGACTTCATTTGGATGTTAGAAATTCAGAATGAAATGAGGATTCAGTTCAATGTTAAATTTAGGATAATTGGTAGGGTTTTTTTCTGGAGAGGAAGTGAACACACAATAGACAACCAAATGTAGCACAGAAGAACTGTCTGCCGATTGGGGCTGGGGACATGTAGGGAAGAACTGGGGGAGGTACCTGTTAGGATGGAAAACCCAACAGTATTTAGGCCTCAGAGCAGTGGGGCCTCATTCTCTTATAGCTCCCTCAAAATCAGAAAGGAGAGCCGGGTTGCCTCAGAGCAGGGCTGGGTAACTGCCCTCTCTGACTCTCTACCCAATTGTACTTGGTCTAGTACAATTGTCTAGAATGAAACATGCATTTCATTCTGCTCCCCACTCCCTTTATCTATGATCCCCTTAGAAGATCTGGTAAAAGCATCAGGTCATGGGGGTTCCTAGAGTCTCTAGGAATGATCACAGGTAAGGAGTATGACTTATCAGGGGTATGGCTTACAGCCTGAGGGTTAGTTTTGTGGCCCTCTGGGGTATTCAACCTTGTTGGATATTAGGGTCCCTCAGGAATCAGAAGTGGCACAACCTGGAGGCCCTGCTCATTCCCCCTACCCCTACAGATTACTATGGCGATGGGTCCTTGGTCCCTCACATATACACTCTCCCTGCCTCTACCTGGGTCTCTCTGTGGGGTTTTCACTGAAAGGATGTCCAGGGAGGGTCCCAGTGCTGCATTGGAGAAGGGTGGCTGGGTGTTCTAAGTCCGAGGTGAGTTTTTATGAAGGCTGCTGGGCCCTTGTGGCGTGAGGAGAGTTCCAAATGGGCATGCAATAAAAAAATCCAATGGATCCTTTAGCCCTTGAAGGCACAAATGCAGACTGTGCCCACTGCAGAAAGTTCTCTCGCAGCAGGAAAGCAATACCCTTGGCAAAAATCTCTGAGATCTTTTAATGACACCTGCTCAGGAGTGACGGAGTATCTATGACCTGCAGCTTGTGGGAGGCCAGACTGAGGTTAGAGCAGCATTTTGCTCACGCACTGCTTCTGTGAGGGATCTAGCTCTCAGCCTTTCGGGAAGTTCTGTGTGAGGTTGGTCCTCAGAAGTTCCTAAGACATTTTGAGATAGATGCTGGGATAGTTCTATCCCATAACTAGATGTGGAGAGCTTTGGGATAGAGAACAAGGGTGGGAATGCGGAAACGTGGACACAGGGGTGCATGAGGAGAGTGCCACCCCTATCATAGACCTGCCTCTCCTCAGTGAAGACCCGTTCTTCAGATGATGAGGTCCTCAGGCAGAGCCTCTATCTCCCTTGCTCTCATCTCCCATCCACAAGAAGCCTGGGGGTGATCAGCTACCCCAAAGAGGCTGTGAGTCAAGGCCCACAAAAAAGGGCCTGCCTGGCTACCTCAGCAAACAGAAGGGCAGGGAGTGAGCCATGAGGCCACCAGGGAGTCACTAGCCAAGGTTCCACATAGCTAAAAGGACAGAACACTACCCCCACCTCATTGCTCTGGGAGGCCCCCGGGAAAAACCCCATCTCTCCTCTTCCCAAAATAACAATTAAGTTCATTTCCCAAGCAGCAGCCTTCAGAAACTTTCACAGGAGGCTTTTAAGCATCAGGTCTCAAATCTCCTGTTAATGGTTTGAGTGGCCCATGGGATTCCCAGAAGCCAGAAGATGAAAAGAATAAGGAGGCAGGAGAGGAAGATCAGGGAGGAGACTCTTAATAAAGCCAGTGCACACACAGACTGCCCTGCTTCAAGGACCTGAAGTCCTATTAGCCAAAAGACAGACTTTGTTGGCCGGAAGCATATCAAAGGCTATGGTAAGGTCTGATGGATACTACCTGTTGACAGATACACAGGGTTCTCTGGCAGGCTGTCTCCGAATAGAGGGAGTGTGTGGATTTCCCTGATGAGACTGCCCCTAGGATTCTGGAAACAACCACAGACACTGCTGTCTTAGGTCATTTCCCGGCTTCACATCTCCTTGTTGGCTGTAGCTAGTCTAAGATGGAGTCTAATGGACGCTGCTTGGAGTGCAGACAGAAAACAGGTTTTTCTTGTCTCTCCAAAGCAGGTAAGATCTTGCCATCTTGGGCTAGTCAGGAAGGCTGAATTTGCGAACTGTCACACATTCTTTTGTTTATTTCTCACCTCACCTAGACAGCACCCCCTGCAGGTTTGGCTCCTGTTTGTCTCCTTCCAATAGTCTGTATATCATATGCTAAATATGTGGAATTCAAACGTGTGGGAGTCAGAGGCTAGGTAAGACAGAAAATGGAACAGTGTGCTAACAATTGTGGAGGGTACTAATGCCAACCTAGAACTGAGCATTAAATAGAGGCAAAAAAATACACATGACAACCCTTTAATGTATGTTCTGTAATCCATAGTCTGGAAGGGAAGGAAAAGAGAAAGTGATAGAGAGAAATGGAAAGAAATAAAGAACCTGCCATGGAGGAGAGCTGGGGAGGGGAGGGAACCGGGGACTTTGGTGGTGGGAGATGGACACTGGTGGAGGGATGGGTGCTGGAACACTGTATGACCAAAACCCAAATATGAACTTTTTAATTGTATATCTTTGTAATTGTAAAAAAAAAACTTAAAAAAAAAGAACCTGCCATAGAGGCAGATTAAGGGAGGTGGGAGGGAATCGGGGATATTGGTGGTGGGAAATGGGCACTGGTGGAGAGATGGGTGCTGGAACACTGTATGACCAAAACCCAAACATGAACATCTCTGTAATCGTATATCTCACGGTGGTATAATAAAATATTAATAAAATAAAAAAATATGTGGAATGCTTTTTAAGTGAAATTTGTGTTGTCCTTTGATACTGTGGGTAGAGTTGGGATCGGTTTGTAAGCTTTTAGCTGCCAAGATGAGCTGCTGTCCTTCAGGCTGGTGATTATTAAAAATTAATGAATATAGGGGCCGGAGCAATAGCACAGAGGGTAGGGCATTTGCCTTGCATGCTGCTGACCCGGGTTCTATCCTCGGCATCCCATATAGTCTCCCGAGCACCGCCAGGAGTAATTCCTGAGTGCAGAGCCAGGAGTAACCCTGAGCATTGCTGAGTGTGACCCAAAAAGCAAATAAATAACTAAATAAATAAAAATAAAAATAAATTAATGAATATATGTCTTGTTCCTGAAGTCTCATCTCTGTGCCCCCCACCTACAGAGATCTCTCATTAACAGTCATTAACAGGTTTGCTTAAAGGCCACACTTTATTATATTTGCATGTTAGATTTACATTTCCCTTTGCTTATTCCTAAGTAAAAATCAGGGTAGATTTAGCATGGGATGATCTGGGGTGGATGGGATGGGAGGGGGTGGAGGAGGAATGTGGTGCATCCTTTTTGTACCATTTCTTAGAGGTAAGTTGGGGCCTTGGGGACCTGAGCATCTCAGGTGTGGGCTGAGAGGCAGGGCCTTGAGCTTAGTGTCCTGATTCCTCACTTGTGACCCTCATCAGAGAAACTGGCATTCTCTGGGTTTGGGGAGGGGGCTGGGCCACAACCCATGGTGTTCAGGGCTTACTCCTGGCTCTGTGCTTAGGGAATTACTCTTGGTGGGGGCTCTGGGGACCAAACTCCAGGTGAGTCTCATATAAGGAAAGAAACTTAACCCTTGTACTATCTCTCTAACAGCCAGCATTTGACATTTTTTAAAAAAATATTTTATTATACCACAGTGAGATATACAATTACAAAGATGTTCATGTTTGAGTTTAGGCCATACAGTGTTCCAGCACCCATTCCTCCACCAGTGCCCATTTCCCACCACCAATGTCCCCGATTCCCTCTCTCCTCTCTTAACCTTCTTCTATGGCAGGTTTTTTTTTTATCTCTTTTCTCTCTTTCTCTTTTTCTCTCTCTCTTTCTCTCTTCCTTCTCTTACGTATCGTGGATTGTAATACATACACTTAGAGATTATCATGTGTATCTTTTTGCCTGTATTTAATGCTCAGTTCTAGGTTGGTATTAGCACATTTTGACATTTTTGAGCCTTCCATATTCTGAGTCTGTTAGGCCCTGCTATGGCCCCAATTATATAAGCCCAGGAGCCTTGACAAACAAGTCATTGACCACACATCTCTATCCAGGTCATCTGGGTATAGATTCACCATCCGCTGTGGGCAGGGTGTCTTCAGGGTTGATTAAGCACATGACTGGAACAGGACATACCACTTCTCTTGTCTTTCTTTAAGTTTGCATCACCTTTTTAGGATGAAATGTTTGAAATATGCTTTTCTTTAAATTTATTGGCTGTATGGATTTGCTATGTGGGCTATTGTTGGAGGACAGGTTTAGCTATTCTGGGAGTTTTGTTGTTTTGCCCACTCCCAGCTTAATCTATTTAAGCCAAGGTTCATTCTAATGAGACCTCTCTTCTATGTAAACACTGCTAGAGGGTGTGGCAGTTACAGAAGTCAC
The DNA here is from genome assembly GCA_021461705.1 of Cryptotis parvus. Taxonomy (NCBI): domain Eukaryota; kingdom Metazoa; phylum Chordata; class Mammalia; order Eulipotyphla; family Soricidae; genus Cryptotis; species Cryptotis parvus. The sequence goes on along the minus strand of JAJIBD010015309.1, from coordinate 13,399 downwards.
CTTGATTGAATAACTTCTGACTTATACATCTACTAAGACTTCTATGTTTTCCAGATTGGGCACAGCTCCTCTTTATACCCACTGCACCCAGCGTGGGACAGTGAGAATTTACCAGGAGACTACCACCCTGGCTACGTTGAGACTATAGGAAAACTATAGGAAGGATCATACTAGTTTGCTCTCAGCAGGTGAGTGTGACCCTTTCAGTACACAAGAACAAGATACTCAGAATCACCCTGGTGCAGATAATAATAATAAGGACCTTGTGGGTACCATCTAGATTACATGAAGCTCATGAAATTAAGATGTATTACTTTATATCAGCCCCCTTCTCTCTCCAGTGTTTTACATAAGAGATCATCTTGGTAGAAAGGATTAGACCTTGACATAACCTTTGTTTATACCTGCAATAGGGTGTGGCACTACACTCTGTTTAGAGTTCTTTGCTGACATGACCCTCCTGATTGGATTACTTTGGTGTATATAAGGGGCTGACTTGAGGCCCCTTCACACTTCACCTTTTGCCTTTTGGGCCTTTTTGGCTTTGGCGCTTTTGGCTTCTCAGCCTTGCGGCTTTTGGCTTTTGGCTTTTTGCTCTTTGGTCTTTTGCTCCTCCTTCTGGGTAGGATTCGGCTCGGGTGAGATCCTCTCTCTTTGGTAGGAGACTTAGGCTCTTTTGTATGGTCTAAGTTCGGACCAGAGCTAGAGCTTGTTCATTATATTGGATTGCTGTGGAAGAACTTTGGTACTATTAAAAGCCATTTTTGGAACTGCACCGACTCGTGAGTTTTCATCTGTTCTCCCAACGTCCTCGAAGGTAGAAGAAAACTTCTGCCCTGACACTGTCGGGGACCCCGGCGGCTTTCCCCGACAGGCTATGACACATGTAACAGCCTTGGAAGGCCTATATAATCCCTGCTTGCTTTTTCCCTAGGGTCAAACATTCTCACTAGGACCTGTGTGTCTCAGTGAAGCGATTGGCCCCAGCTAGCTGGAATAAACTCTGTGTGTTATTGCATTAGGAGTGTGGTTCTTTGTCATCAGAGTAGGGAAGCGGACAAACGGAGCAAGGACTCCAACAAGTCATATTTTACCAAGATGATGACATCCTGTTGTCAGGGGAGCCCCTGGAGTCCCCGACAGTATCAGGACAGAAGTTCTCTTCTACCTCCGAGGCCACCGGGGAACGGATGAAAACTCACGAGTCGGCGCAGTTCCAAAAAGGCTTTTTGGGGCTGGAGCGATAGCCCAGCGGGTAGGGCGCCTGCCTTGCACGGCGGCCTGTGCCGGCCTGGGTTCGATCCCCGCATCCCATATGGTCCCCCAAGCACCGCCAGGAGTAATTCCTGAGTGCAGAGCCAGGGAGTAACCCCCTGAGCATTGCCAGGTGTGACCCAAAAAAGCAAAAAAAAAAAAAAAAAAAAAAAGGCTTTTAATAGTACAAAAGCTCTACCACCGCAATCCAATATAAAGAATTCTAGCTCTGGTCAGGACTTAGACCATACAAGAGAGCCCAAGTCTCCCACCAAAGAGAGAGAATCTCACCCAAGAGGAGTCCTACCCAAAAGAAGGAGAAAAGGAGAAGGGCCTCAAGTTAGTCTCCTTAGGGAGTGTCCTGTCAACAAAGAACCCTAAACAGCTTGTAGAAGGGTGGTATTACACCCTATTATAGGCATAAACAGAGGATTATGCCAAGGACTAATCCTTCTTTCGGAGATTATTTCTTACGTAAAACACTGAAGAGAGGGTGCTGATATAAAGTAATACATCTTAATTTCATGGACTTCATGTAATCTAGATGGTACTCACAAGGTCCTTCTTATTTATTATCTGCATCAGAGACAAGATTTTGAGTATCTTGTTCTCCGTATACTGAAAGGGTCACACTCGCCTGCATGAGGGCAAACTAGTATGATCCTTCCTATAATCTTAAAGATAGTCTCAATGTAGCCAGGGTGGTAATCTCCTGGTAAATTCTAACTGTCCCATGCTGGGTGCAGTGGGTATAAAGAAGAGCTGTGCCCAATCTAGAAAACATAGAAGTCTTATAGATGTATAATAAGTCAGAAGTTATTCAGAGTAAAGGTGACTTCTGTAATTACCACACCCTCTATTAGTGTTTACATAGAAGAGAACTTAAGAACATGTAAGTAGATTAAGTGGTGAGTGGGTAAAACAGCAAAGCTCCCAAACTAGCTAAGCCTGTCCAACATCCTATCATATAAAATCAATGGTTTTCTTGGGCAAAGGGACAGTTTATTGAAAGCATTAGGGTCCATCTCTGGAGTTGTTCTTTTTCAGAGGCTAGAGATGAGAGTAGAGGAGACCAAAACACAAGAAACTATAGGCCCCAGAAAACTACAACACAGACCCCACATCAGTGAGAACTGTTCCAGAAGCTCCCTCCAACTCTCTTCTCCCTTTCTTCATATTAACCAAGTCAATCAATAACCCCCTGTTAGAACTTTGTGAAGCTCAGTGCTCCTCCTGCTTTTCTTTTAGGGTTAAGATTTATGGCAAATATACAATAATTCAACACCAATTGAAAATTTTTTTTCCATTACTGTTCATTGTCTAATACTTGAAAAATCTAGATACAATGTTTCTCAAAGTAGATAATAATCAGAGGATGGGTAAGATAGATCAGCTGGGCACAGGGAGAGCAGGTAGCAGCTTTGCCCCATGCATGTGAGTCTCTGGATGCATGTGAGTCAAGGGGCAGAGCTGCTACCACCTCTCCCTGTGCTCAGCTGATCATGAGGTGCCTGGGATGGAAGGCAGATTCTAGCCATGGCCTGCCATCCCAGCAGAGCCCGCAGGAAGCCAGAGGAATCCTCACACCATGAGGGTCGCCATTTTCTGTATTTGGACTCCCCACCTCATCAGAGTGTCACCCAGCAGAAGAGCTGATCACAAGCCTTTTCATCAATAAATACATGAGATTAGAGGTGACTACAAGAGTATTCCATCAGCACGGCAGAGCCTGGCAAGCTACCCATGTCATATTTTTGTTGAAGGATAGGTTTAGCTAACCTGGGAGCTTTGTTGTTTTGCTCACTCCCAGCTTAATCTTATTTAAGCCAAGGTTCATTCTTATGAGACCTCTCTTCTATGTAAACACTGCTAGAGGGTGTGGCAGTTACAGAAATCACCTTGATTGAATAACTTCTGACTTATACATCTACTAAGACTTCTATGTTTTCTAGATTGGGCACAGCTCCTCTTTATACCCACTGCACCCAGCGTGGGACAGTGAGAATTTACCAGGAGACTACCACCCTGGCTACGTTGAGACTATAGGAAAACTATAGGAAGGATCATACTAGTTTGCTCTCAGCAGGCGAGTGTGACCCTTTCAGTACACAAGAACAAGATACTCAGAATCACCCTGGTGCAGATAATAATAATAAGGACCTTGTGGGTACCATCTAGATTACATGAAGCTCATGAAATTAAGATGTATTACTTTATATCAGCCCCCTCTCTCTCCAGTGTTTTACATAAGAGATAATCTCAGGATTAGTCCTTGGCATAACCTTTGTTTATACCTGCAATAGGGTGTGGCACTACACTCTGTTTAGAGTTCTTTGTTGACATGACCCTCCGGGTTGGATTACTTTGGTGTATATAAGGGGCTGACTTGAGGCCCCTTCACCTTTGGGGCCTTTTAGCTTTCGGCTTTTGGCTCCTGTGGCTTTTGGCTCCTCGGCCTTTTGCTTTTGGCCTTTTGCTCCTTCTTCTGGATAGGAATTCAGCCCTGGTGAGATCCTCTCTCTTTGGTGGGAGACTTAGGCTCTTTTGTATGGTCTAAGTTCAGACCAGAGCTATAGTTTGTTCATTATATTGGATTACTGTGGAAGAGCTTTTGTACTATTAAAAGCCTTTTTTGGAACTGCACCGGACTCTTGAGTTTTCATCTGTTCCCCTGGCGTCCTTGGAGGTAGAAGAGAACTTCAGCCCTGACACTGTCGGGAACCCCAGCAGCGTTCCCTGACAATATTTGATATGCCAAATACCAGTAACAATTATAGACCTCATTCCCATGACCTGATGGAGTGGTTTGAGGCTCTTTATGTTCCTGGAGTGAGCAGATGCCCTTGGGCTACACTAACATGTGACAGGACATATGGAGATGTTACTGGTGCCCGCTCGAGCAAATCGATGAACAACAGGAAGACAAGTGATACAAGTGATACGAGGTAAGAAGAGAAGGAACCGGTTTGACAATAATAGTTGGGAATAGTAACTCTGGACTAGAACTGAGTATGGAAAGTAGGTAAAAGAATATACATGATAACCCTTCAATGTCTTGGTTTGCAAAACACAATGTGCAAAAGGAGAGAGAAAGTGAGAGAGATAGAAGAAAATTTGCCTGAAACATAGGCAGGTCATGGGGGTGTGAGGAGGGGAACAGGGCATATTGGTGTTGGGAAATGTGCACTGGTGGAGGGATGGGTGTTGGGAACACTGTATGACAGAAACCCAATCATGAACAGCTTTGTAATGGTCTATTGCACAGTGATTCTATTAAAGCAAAAATGTAGATTAAAAAAAGAATTTATTACAAGTGTGGCTCTATGAGAAGTTATAAGATCCAAGCCACTTGCTTGCTATGGTGACTGTGTTTTCCTGAAAACTTTACTGGTGTCTCTCCAATGCACGGATTTAAGCTTTTTTCTAAAAGAACTTGAAACTGTTCTCCCCTGTCTTGGGAGCAAACAGGTAAAAACTTAGGTCATGAGACAAGAAGAGATGAGACAGTGGCATGGCCTAATTGTCCCAGAAATTTTGGAGCAGGCCCCCAGACCTCCTGATTACTGCTTGGAAAACCCCTGCCCTCCCACCAAAATGAGCTCAGTGTCTGCACTAAGAAGGCAATGTAGTAGAAGGAGCTGTTATCTGTTCCCTGTAGTTCAGCTGCAGGCTGGAACAGCCTCACACTGAGCCAAAGCGTCCTGTGGGACAATTCCAGGAAGCACCAACAGCTGTCAAACTCTCCCTATTAGCTTGGGACTGTAAGGAGGCGAGACAGAGGAGGCAGGGTGTGTGTGTGTGTGTGTGTGTGTGTGTGTGTGTGTGTGTGATGCTTATTAGATGAAGTTGGGCTATAAGGCTGCTTTCAGGTAGTAGGGGGAAGGCGGCCCCATGTCTAACCAGTCCTACAGTTTGGTTATCAAATGCCCCATAATAACACCCACATGTTTTGGGGGGGTATGGGAAAGCCTTGTTTTCTATCTGCATCAGCTCATACCTTCTCAGGGACGGATGCAAAGGCTTGAGAGAGAGGAGAAGCAGGCAGAGGCTCAGGCAGGTGGGCAGGCCCTGGATGAAGATCCCTAAAAGGGCAGGCATTCATTTATCAACTTTCCTCCTGCGGCACATTCTTGGTATAACCCTGGGTCTGCAGTTTGGGGCTGGGGGGAGACAGGAATGGTGGTCCCATGATCAAAAGCTGGGTTTTGTAGGTAAAGTCCCTGCATCTCCAGGAGGGGAAGCTCTGATTCCCCATGAGGAGCTTATTTCCAGGATTGTTCTCAGGAGTTAATTTCCAAGGCCCAATAGCCTTTCTCTACAGTCTCTTTATTACCATGGAGACAATGTGCTGCTCTGACCAATGAGGAGTCTGAGCTGCAGGAACCATGACAACCTGTGGGGGCTGGAGGGACAGCTCTAAAGCACCTCTCAGACCTGAGCAAGGACAGGCGTGAGGACACTGTGATTGTCACATGCAGGGGCGAGGGGAGGGAGATGGCCCGACACTTCCCTGCCTCCCTCTATGAGCAGTGAGGGGAGGATGGAGCGTGGGTGGGGGTCTCTGGGACAGCTGGGCCTGATGTTCTTGGCGTCATGCTTTAGGATTTTCCCAAAGTGTGCTTTCTGGTTCCCAGTGAGGAGGTGATGGAGACACAGTGAGCCTAAGCAGGTCCCCCCTGTCCAGCCTGAGTGAAAAGAGGAGGGCACAGCATTCTAGGAGACTCACAAGGAAGTAAAGTGCTTTGGACTGGAGTGATAGTACGGGCAGGGCTGAAGAATCAGATAGACTTGACATCTGCTTTTCTGTGTGAAGGCTAGAAAGCCTTCAATAAGTAAGTTACCCTCTTCCACTCTCCTCTGCAGGGTGGAGATGATAGCATCCATCTCGTGGTGGTGAGAACTTAGGGTGCAGGGCTTGTGGTGTAAACTTTGGTTTCTTTTTGTGACAAAACATTCTTTTTTTGATGCAAGTGCCCGAATTAAGCTTTGATGCAAGGATTCCAGCTCAAATCAGAGGTTGGCCAGAAAAAATGCAGCGGTGGGAGGCAGTTAGGGAGGTGGGGGTGAGAGACTGCTGGGCTAGTCAGAGCCTAGATAAGAGTTAGATGAGCTCTCTGCAAAACAAACTCCTGCGAGGGTCTGAGTGATAGTACAACAGGTAGAGCAGTTGTCTCGCATGCAGCTGACAGGGGGTTCAATCCTCGGGCACCACATATGGTTCTCCGGCACCAAGTATGGTTCTTCTCCCAACCCCCCACCCCCGGAGTTATTCCTGTGTGCAGAACTGGGACTAATCCCCTGTCTTGGTGTGGCCCCAAAACAAACAAAGAAAAGAGTAAAACCAACAAAAATGAAACTCCTGCAAAACAAATCTCCTTGCAAAAACAAAAACAAAAAAACCCTCCTTTGTTTTATAGATCCTGGCTGACTTAAGGAACTGAATTCTGGGATTGACAGAAATGTCTTCCTTTTTCCTCTGTCTCTTTTCAGATTTAAATTCCAGTCCTTATGATTTCAAGGGTAAAAGTCCTGGAATTTCTAGACATTTTCCACCCACCTCAGCCTCTAGGTAAAACAAGACCCCAGACCATAGTTGGCTCTCTTTTTTCTGCCAGTGGCTTCCCCAAGGCCCAGGTGTGGGGGAGGACACCTGTCAGTCAGATCTTGGAAGGTGGAAGCCTCTTTTTTTTTCATTTTTTTAACTGGCACTTGCTAAAGGGCATTTTGTAATCATAAATAAGAACCCCAATTGCTGGTTCAGTAGTAATAGTTATGTAAAAAGGGGAACAAGTGTCCCAGGCTTTCCTAGCCCAATATATTTGCATCCCTAGGCTGGAGAATTCACAAAATGCTGACACACAAAAAAAAACCAATGGGAACTTCCACCCACTGCAGGTGCTAGACTGCTTTGAAAATCATGGTCTCTGAGCTAGTGCATGGATGCTTTAACAGACACCAGTCCAGAGACTGTGAGGAATTTTAGGGAAATTGCATTGGGCAGGTTCCCAAGGGCATAGGATACTAAGTAGGGGGAAGGGTTTTTGGACTGGTCACTCTAGAAAGTAATAGGGAATAGACATGCTCTATAATGGTTAAGGCATCCTGTTCACCAGTCAGCACTACATATGGCTCCCCAGCACTGCTGGGGTGATTCCTGAGCATAGAGTCAAGAACAACTCCTGAGTACCACAGGGTATGGCCTAACACCACTCCCCTAACTCCTCTTCCACAAAAGCTCTCTCTTCCCCCACTTAATTTAAACACTGTGGTTTCAAAGTTGTTCATGATGGTTTGTTACAGGTACTCAATATGCCAACACCAATCCCACCATCACTGCCACCTTCCCTCCACCATTATTTCCATTTTCCCAGCTTCCCTTCAAGCCTATCTCCATAGTAGGCTCACAGTAATTTATTTTTTATTGCTTGCTACCAATAAATGGCTAACAGACTGATCAAAAAATATTTCCTTAGAAGAAAATTAACAAAAATTATTGTATTTCATTATGGGGGTTATTAAATCCTTATTTGAGAGAATACTAGGCTATTGTTAACAGTTAAGCATTCTGTGTTAATGTTTTTGTTGATTGAGATTGCTTGGCTTACATGGTACATCCCACCCAATCTGGTGCTACTATGGATTGCCAGGGTTGTAAAATGTTTCAGAAAATCCAGAATTTTTAACTGGGAAGTCCAGCTGGAGTTAAATTTTTTAAATGGGCTGTGTCTGACAAATATTTACTACTGGTCTATCTCTTTCAAGATTTACTTATAAGTGTCTAGAACAAGGTCAGTAGATGAGTTTACACGGCGGTGGCGGCAGCAGAGGTGGCTCGTGTGGTGTGGGTTGTCAGGAAATGCATGGAGGTGGGGGAGGTGTTCATCCTGACACCCAGAGGGCCTGGAGTTTTCAACCACAGAGCCCCATGAACCTAAGCTTTCAGCAGGTATGCTTCTCCGCCAGGCTCAGCCGGAGGTTATGGAGTCTGGCCAGAGGCATGGCTGTGACTTTAGGGGTGTGAAAGTGAGTGGCTGCTGGAGCTTTGTTTGGGTGGGTGCTGGCCCACTCAACTCTGAGCGTTCCCAGAAATCTTATCCAGGAACGGGTGTCTGAGACATTTTTTGAAGCTAGTTGATCTCTTTCGAGATTTATTTATGAGTTTCTTGAACAAGGCTGGTAGATGAACTTATATGGCAGTGGAGGTGATATTTGGGCCAAAAGATAGGTCTTAAGGGGTAAAGGTCTTACCTTTTTAAGGCTGGAGAGATAGTACAGCAGGTAGGGGTTGCCTTGCATATAACCAACTGGTGTTCGTTTTCCAGAACTCCACATGGTCCCTGGACCCCATCGGGAGTGATCCCTGAGAGCAGAGCCAGGAGTAAGTCCTGAGCACTGCTGGGTATGACAACCCCCTCCCCTCAAGATACTTGTCTTTCACATGGCTGGCCCTATTTGGACCCTAGCACTTCATGGTCCCTGCACTATAGGAAATGAACCAACCCCTATGCATAGGGTCTCTGAACACTACCAGATGTGCCCTCCTCTCTCAAGGAAAGTCCTAAAGCCAAACAAACAAAAAAGCAGTTCCTAAAACTTTCTCAGAGCTGTTTCTCTTTGGATCATCTGTACCCCTGAGTCTTTAGAATACAGAAACAGCACCCCTTTCTACTTTTTGTAACTGAGTGTCCTGACTCAATTTTTCCTTTGGGGAGATAAAGAACTAAGTTCCAGGGTGGGGCTTCCAGCCCTGACTTTCTTTTTCTGGTTACAAAGTCCTCTAGGATCTAGAAGAAAGGTTTGGTTTCACCATAGGAGGAGAAGGTAGGGATTCAGGAAGTGCCCATTAGAAAGCTGACTTTTTGAGCTGAATGGTTTACAGGACAAGGAGATGCTCCAGGGGAGACTCACATGAGGAATGATACAGGCTCTTTGACTCTCTCTATTCCTGCCAAAGGGGAGCAGTACGGCAGGTGGGGTGCTCTGGATGAGCAGGAAAACTGGCCCCCAAAGAAATAAAGAACTGAATTCAGATTAAAAAATTAGTAGCAGGGCCGGAGCGATAGTCCAATGGGGAGGGCATTTGCCTTGCACGCTGCCAGCCTGGGTTTGATCCCCAGCATCCCAAGCACTGCCAGGAGTAATTCCTGAGTGCAGAGCCAGGAGTAACCCCTGAGCATCCCTGGGTGTGGCCCAAAAAGGCAAAAAACAAACAAACAACAACCAAAAACCAGTAGCTCTTCTAGGCAGGGGCATTATCCTTATCTTGTTCTTCCTCCCAAAGCCTAAGCTAAGGACAAGTCAGACCCTTAGAAAGCCTGGTACAGGCTTGCAAGTAAGATGGAGTATGCTCAGGGACCAGCCCAGGAGGCAAAGTATTGCCTACCAGCCTGCAACCTGCTCTTCTAAAGATGTGATTCCCTGCTTTCTCCCTTTCTTGTGACTGAGCCTTCAAGACAGTTGCTTTAAGGACATGAGTCCATCATCTTCCAACCTGTCAGCCAGTTGTCACTAATTCTCTGTCCTAACCATTATTCTGCTTCTTATTTGATTTTCACTAGCTACAGTAGATTCTGGGGCAAATGAATCATGGTTTTAAGCAAATATGCTCTGGGGACTTCTGGCTTGAACAAGTAGCCGTGATCCAGATGTACAAGGTGAGACTGAGTCAGGTCCATGTTCTTCCCAGGCTACCACCTCAGACATTCTTTTTCCTACCCAGAACCATACAGAGAAACCGTGTGCCTGTACTGATTTCTCCATGAATTTTCCCTGTCGATGGGGCAGTCTTACCTCTCCCTCGCTATCTATGAAAGGGCAGGTGCAGGGAGCCATGGTGCGAGCTGTCACTCTGGGAGAAAGAAGAGCCAGGATGACTGACGGGTGTCCGTGCTCATTCTCCTGGTTAAAGAAGCGAGACCCAGTTGTGTTCTGTCAGAAGAGGGGCCAGGGAAGACAGTGAGGCGTGCAGCTCCTTGCCTGTCTCCGGGCGACAGAGCTTCTGGATGACCCGTGCAACAGTAATGAGATGGAAATGAAGAGCACTGCAGAATAATGTGTGCGATAAAAATAGAGACACAGCTAAGGAAGGGGCCAGAGCTGGTTAAGAAGAAGGAGACCAACCCAGAGAAGGGGACAGGGCACTGTGGCATGGTCCCTGGCTTTGCGTGTGGCTGACTCAGGCTCATATCTGGCATGGGCTATGACGTTAGGGTGTATTATTATTCAGCAAATGTTTTTGCATACTTCTGATATGCAAAGTGTTTATGACTATAATCAAAGCTGACAGTGTGACTGATCTTATGGAGCATAAGAAAATAAGTGATGAAAAATCAAGCAAAAACCAAATAAAAATTATATTTCAAATAGGGAAAGGTGCTCTGAGGAAACAAGTGTATGATGTCACAGAAAGAAACCCTTTTTCAAACAGGCTTAGAAGCAGCATTATATGGCATAGTCAGGGAAATTATTTCTGAGATGGAGCTATTTCATCTGAGACCTGAAATATAAAAATTAACCTCCACACCAAACATGTAAGGTAAATAAAATACTTCAAGAAAGCAAAGCATGTGAAAATATGTAATTTGGGGAACTATAACAAAATAGGCATGACTTGATGGTGACTCTAAGTGATGAATGAAGAACTGGGAAGATACAAAGTACAGCAGGTAGGGCACTTGCCATGCATGTGGTTGACCTGAGTTTTATTCCTGACATTCCATATGGTCCTCTGAGCACCTGCGAAGAACAATTCCTGAGTTATCCAGCAGAGCCAGGTGTAATCCCTGTGCATCACCAGGTGTGGCTCAAATCCATAATAATATCATTATAAAAATCATAAAAATAATAAAAGTCATAAAAATCACAATCACAGTCACAGTCACAATCATAATCATAATCATAATCGTGATCATAATAATAATCATCACTTGATCATTTGACATCCCGTTATTCTTCGATTTGCTCAAGCGGGCACCAATAACATTTCCATTTGACCCTATCACATGCCAGTGTAGCCCAATGGCATCGCTTGCTTCCAGGAATACGAAGAGCCTCAAACCGTTCATTCAGGGTCTTGACGAAGAAGACTGACCATCTTGTAGGTGGGCAGCCACACAATCTTTTGATGTCCCTTGGGATCCAGTCAGTAATTACTCTAGTCCAGCGGTAGTCTCCAAATCAAATTATATGTCCAGCCAATCTGATTTTCTATGTCTTGACAAATGAGAGAGCGTCCCTGACTCTGGATCGTTGACGGAGGTTGGAACTCCGGATTCCTTCTCTCACTTGAGTGAGGCGTGATATTCCAAGCATAGCTCTTTTGATTCCTCTTTGGGAGACCCAAATAGTGTTCTCATCCTGCTTTCATAGGGCCCAGGTTTCTGAGGCATCATATGTTAATGCAGGGAGAACGGATGTGCCCGAGCCGGAGGTTCTTTGTCCTTTTAGCTATTTCTTCCATGCGCTTGAAGGTGTTCCATGCCTCTTTTTCCTGCGCAGCTCAGGTTTTAGGTCTTTTATCATGTTGAGTTCTCGACCTAGGTACACATAACTGCTGCATTCAGAGATGTTTGTTCCATTGAGAGTGAATGGGGCCTCTGGAACTAGTTCATTTTTCATGAACACTGTTTTGTTGAGATTCAGCTGTAGACCTCTTTCCACATTCTCAGCCGAATGTAATAATAATAATAATAATAATAATAATAAAGTGGTGAGTGAAGTGTGATGTAGCAGGAAACAAAAGCAGAGATAAGACTATGTAAGATTTGAAAGATGAAAGCAGCTGGACTATGATGGCACAGATACGCAGCTTTGTTGAAATCTTTTCCTTTTTCTCTATGGTGACATGATTGCTAAGTATTTCTTAGCCCTCCATAAAGTGAGATACTTCTAAAAAGGAAGAACACAAATTCTTATATATATTTATAAACAAGAAAGCACTGAAGACGAAAGTTCAGTGAACTTGAAGACAGACAACAGACTCACCCAAAAGGAAAACACAGAATTAAAAGGCAGCAAAATAGCGGCAGAGTTTTGACAATTCCAGGGTCAAAGAGAGAACACAGATACTTATAGCTTTATCCAGAATTTCCAAACCTAAGGACATCAACCAATGCATTATTCTATAAGGAAAAGATTAAATAAGCTATGGTGCAAATTACCAGTGACAGTTATGCAACAAAATATTACTTAGCAGTATGGTAGAGGGAACTACCAAAATACTCAACAGCAAAGATGAATCTCAGAGTCATTAGCTTCTGAGCACAGGAATGATCCAAAGGTTTTCTTATAAATTACTAGTAAATAGAATTCCAGGCCCTCGAAATAATCTACCAGATCAGACCATATAGGAACTTGCTACATTGAAATAGTAGTACAAATTTACAGTTTTATTAAAAGATATTGTGATAGTGTTGATATTCTCAAACTAGAAAACAAGGAGATTCCATTTTTTAATTTATAAATGAGTGTGGTCATTTACAGCATTCATCAAGTCATGTGCAGTACTCCCAGACTGGCAAAAGAGGGGTCTCACGACTCATAGTCCTGAAGCCAAAAAGGAGACAGTACGGCTGGCAACTGAGCTGTGTGGACGGTGCTCCCTGTCAAGAGCAGCAGCCCTTGGTGGGGAGCAAAGGCTCCATGCAGCAGCCAGAAAATGGTGAGGCTGAGAAAGAAATTCCCCACTTTACTCTCCCTCTACACTCCACCCTCCCTACTCTCTCTCATTGGCCAAACAGCTGCAAGCCCAGCGATCAAAGAAGCCCAAGAGCATTCCCCAAGCCCAGGGTCCCTGAAGACAGGGGAGAACAGGGGGGTGCAGAGAGGGGCTCTGGAGGACAGAGGGAAAGTAGCCAGCCCAAATTCCAGTTCCCAATTTTATGGGAAAAGACTTCAGGGGAGGGGCTGGAGTGATAGCTCAGCGGGTAGGGCATTTGCCTTGCACGCAGCGGCCCATGCCAGCCCGGTTCGATCCCCGGCATCCCATATGGTCCCCTGAGCACCGCCAGGAGTAATTCCTGAGTGCAGAGCCAGGAGTAACCCCTGAGCATCGCTGGGTGTGACCCAAAAGCCAAAAAAAAAAAAAAAAAGACTGCAGGGAAGCCTTCAAGTCTCAAGAGTGAGGGACAGTGATAAGGGAAATCTT
>JAJIBD010015308.1:0-19883 GCA_021461705.1 Cryptotis parvus | reverse complement strand
GAAGCAGCACCGTTCGAAAGTTGCATGATCTTTTCAAACTCTCCGAATGCTCAGCGACCACCACAAGGGCCTTCACGTTGGCCTGAAATCACAAGACGAGTCGGCACTTTAGGCACACCTCTGTGGATTAAACAAGCCCCGTGTTGTCGCCACAGTGTCCTCTGGGGCCAGCTGCAAGCAGGGCAGATGCTGGCACCCTGCACATTCTTCCAAAAGTTATCACAGTTCCCTGAGGGGGCCGGAGCAATAAACAGTGGGGAAGGCATTTTTTTTGGGGGGGTCACACCTGGCGATGCTCAGGGGTTACTCCTGGCTCTGCGCTCAGGAATTACTCCTGGCGGTGCTCGGGGGACTGAGATTCCTCCCGGCATATGGGATGCCGGGGATCGAACCCGGCTGGCACAGGCCAGCCCCTGCAAGGCAAACACCCTACCCGCTGGGCTATCGCTCCAGTCTGTTTTTTTTAAGTATTTTATTATACCACCGTATACAATTACAAATATGTTCATATTTGGGTTTTGGTCATACAGTGTTCCAGCACCCATCCCTCCACCAATGCCCATCTCCCACCACCAATGTAGTGGTAGGGCATTTGTCTTGCACGCAGCTGACCCTTGTTCAATCTCCAGCATCCCATATGGCCCCCCGAGCACTGCCAGGAGTAATTCCTGAGTGCAGAGCCAGGAGTAACCCCTGAGCATCATCACTGTGGTCCCCCAAATCTCACAAAACAAAATCCAAACCAGAAAATGAGGTAGGGTTCTTTTTCTGGATGTCGGAACCCTCAGTGGTGGCCAGTGAGGCTCAGTGCTGCAGGGTTAATTTATGACGGAAGCCACAGCACCAACTGGCAACATGTCTGGGTGTTTCTGCTTGAAATCACCCAACAGAGTCGTTTAAAAGCGACTTACGGGCCTGAGCGATAGCCCAGCGGGTAGGGTGTTTGCCTTGCACACAGTCGCCCTGTGCCGGCCCAGTTTCGATCCCCGGGTCCCATATGGTCCCCCGAGCACCGCCAGGAGTAATTCCTGAGTGCAGAGCCAGGAGGAACCCTGAGCATTGCCGTGTGTGATCCAAAAAGCAAAAAATAAAATAAAATAAAATAAAATAAAATAAAAAATAAAAGCGACTTACTTGCTTGGCTCGGTCCAACACATCGCTCAGGTCCTACAGAGAGCACATGGTCTCAGTGAGCTGGAAACTGAGTGTGCCCCTCACAGCACCACCCTGGGCCCCAAACCACATAGCTGGTCAGGTAGTTGGGGGCCTGGCCCCTACAGACCTTCTGGCCCCTGTTTCCTCCCCATGAAAACTTGCTCTTGGCTCTGCCCTACCCACAGAAGCAGACCTTCATTTCTGTCCATCTGCTCTCTCCCAAGACGCCTCCCCACTCTGTCCAACACACCCGGCTCTGGCCATGTGATGATGCCCCTAGCCCATTGGCCGCACACCCTTGGGTCTCCTCCCCTGCAGAGAGGTCTGTCATCCCTGCGATGGGTCCGTGGGGCTTATCTCCAGCCTGTACTTCCCTCAGCTCAGAATCCACAATGGTAAAGATGGTAAAAGTGACCCTGCACCAGGAACTAGCTCAAAAGGCGGAGGTGCCTGCACTGTATGTCTCAGGCACCCACAGCGCACCCTGGGCATTAGCTGGGTGTGTCCCTGTCCAGAATAAAACAGGAAAATCCATACTGAGATTCTGCCACGGGAAGGGCCAGAGGAATGGAGGGACAGGACAGGGGACAGATGATGGGGTGGAGAGGCGGAGGGACGGGCCACTGGTGCAGGTGTGTTGCAGGAGCAGGTAAGTGCACAGAGGAATAATTATGCACTTATAAATCACGATGCCTCAATACACTTTTTTTTTCTGGGGGCACAATCCCTGAGTGCTCGGGGATGGCGGAGAGGATGGGACGGGTATTGAACTTGGTGGGCCCAAGGGGCGCTTATGCTCCATACTATCACTCCTCAACACATATTTTGTTTTTGGTTTTTTTTTTTTGATCACACCCAATGACGCGCCAAGAATTACTCCTGGGGCTGGAGGGATAGTCCAGCGGGTAGGGCGTTGCCTTGCATGCGCGGGCTGGCCTATGCCGGCCGGGATTGTCTCCGGCATCCCATATGGTCCCCCCGAGCACTGCCAGGAGTGATTCCTGAGTGCTGAGCCAGGAGAAACCCCCTGAGCAATGCCAGGTGTGACCCAAAAAAAGCAAAAAAAAAAAAAAAAAGTTACTCCTGGTTCTGCACTCAGGAATCACTCCTGGCAGTGCTCGGGGGGACCATATGGGATGCTGGAGACAATCCCCGGCTTAGTTAATTCTAACTCCTGGTGGTGCTTGGGGAACTTATGGGGTGCTCGGAATGGAACCCGGGCCTGAGTTTCTACCCGACCAATAAACTTCGTTTTGATATCAAACATAAATAAGGGGCCAGAGTGATAGTCCAGAGGGTAGGGCATTTGCCTTGTACACGGCTGACCTGGGTTCGATTCCTGGCATCCCGTATGGTCCCCCAAGTACCGCCAGGAGTGGTTCCTGAGTGCAGAGCCAGGAATAACCCCTGAACATCTCTGGGTGTGACCAAAAAAATAAAACAAAAAATAAATTAAAAAGTAGTGACATGCGCTCTTGGGAGGACGGCGGGCGCCAGCATATGCTGCCTGCACCCGAGCACCTCCGTTCCTTCGAACTCTGCAGCCCTGGACCCACAGCCCCCGAAGTCCGCTCGTCCCCGTCCACTACCATTTCCCCGCCGGCCAGCGCGGTGCGCCTGTCCCCGCGTGTGCCTCCACACTTCACCCTGCTAGGCCCCTCGCCCAGCCTCGGCCGCCTACAGCGGGGCGCGGGGGTCCAGGAGTGCGGGCAGGAGGGGGCTCCAGCAGGGGGAGGGGGGAGACGAACGGGGCCTCCCAAGGGCGCGTCCGCACGTACGTGGTCGAACTCGGGGGCGCAGAGGTGGCAGTGACAGTCCACCAGCCCGGCGCGCGGCTCCCCCATGGCTCGCAGAGCCCCGGAACCCCGATGCAGCGGACCCCGAAGCGGTAGGGTCTAAGTTTCCGCCCGAAACAGGCGCCTTCCGCCGCGAGACACCGCCCCTTCCGCGACCATGCCACGCCCCTTCCGCTCCCGGGCCACGCCCACGCGTCCAAGCGCGGGAAAATGGCGGAGAGCTCGGATGGTGTGTCAGTGGAGCCTCCGCTGGCCGAGCCGGCCCCGGCCCCCGCCGCCCCGCGCGATGACTACCGGGTGCGCTGCACGTCCTGGCGGGCCGTGGCCCGGGTGCTCGAGCTGTGCGGCCGCTTCGTGCAGGAACTCGGCGAGGTGCTACCCGAGAGCATCCGGGAGCCCGCGCTGCGGGACGCGCAGTGGGTAGGCGCCGGGCGGGCCGGGGCTGCCCCGCGGACTGCGACCCGGACAGCTTGGACCCTTCCCCTGCTGGCCTGTGCGGCTCCGAGGGCTCGGAGGGTGCTAGTGCGTCCCCGGCGTGAGGCAGCTTCTGAGGAGACGGTGGAGCCCGGGGAGACAAGTTCGCGGGTGCCCCCGGGCCGCTCCCTCTTGGGGTTCAGCTTCCGGAGGATCCCGCTTGCCCGTCGGTGCTCCCGGTTCCCGCTCTCTGTCGCTCCACAGCCCCGGGTCGTCCCCGCGTGTGTGGCAGCTGTAGCGGGTGGCCGGCGACCCACGCGCCTTTCTCCTGCTGGCCATTAGGTTCTGTCAGGCGCCGCTCGGTGTTTCATTACCCCAAGGATGACGTTCCAATGTGATTTTGAGGAAAATCTCAGGAGAGCGTCGGGATCTAACGAGCCTAGCGCCTCTGCTTTGTGGGTCCAGGACATGTTCCTTTCCACTGGCCCCCACTGCCTCTCCCTGAGTTCTTCACGAGTCCCAGTGTCGTCCCCCCCCACGCCCCAAGAAATCAGCTTGACTTGGGAGTCGGATGAGCCCAACTTTGCCACCTGTTTTCTTTCCTTGAAGTTGTGCATTTTTCCTTTATTCTGAAACGTGCCTCAGTTTCTTGTCTTGGAGCTGAGGAAATGAACTGTCACAGATAGGGCTTCTGCTTCCTGTGACCCCAGAATCTGAGTTTGTAATTTTGTCACCGGCCGGGAGTCAGTGTTTCCATTTGTCCAAAGTGTCAGTGCCCTGTCTGGCTCTCAGAAACACCTGAAATCGCCATTCTCTCCCAGGTTGGGATTCAGCCCTGTCTGTCTTGCAGACTTTCGGGCTGCGGTGCAGGAGAACATCAGCATTAAGGGATGTGCGTGGCAGGAGGCGTGTGAGTCAGACGACTGCCTTCAGGGTATGTGCTTTACTGACTGGGCTACTTTGCTGCTTACTTTTGTTTTCTCTGGAATGTTTTCCATTTTGTGCTTGCTCACCTCCTCACACTCAGGAGTCACAGCCCTGTCCACACCTCCTCACACCCAGGAGTCACAGCCCTGTCCACGTCTCCTCACACCCAGGAGTCACACAGCCCTGTCCACACCTCCTCACACTCAGGAGACACAGCCCTGTCCACACCTCCTCACACTCAGGAGACACACCCCTGTCCACACCTCCTCACACTCAGGGAGACACAGAACTGTCCATGTCTCCTCACACCCAGGAGTCACAGCCCTGTCCACACCTCCTCACACTCTGGTGACACACAGCCCTGTCCACACCTCCTCACACTCAGGAGACACAGCCCTGTCCACACCTCCCTCACACTCAGGAGACACAGAACTGTCCATGTCTCCTCACACTCAGGAGTCACAGCCCTGTCCACACCTCCTCACACTCTGGTGACACACAGCCCTGTCCACATCTCCTCACACTCAGAAGACACACAGAACTGTCCACACCTCCTCACACTCAGAAGACACACAGAACTGTCCACGTCTCCTCACACTCCTCACACTCAGGAGTCACACCTCCTGTCCATGTCTCCTCACACTCAGGAGTCACACCTCCTCACACTCTGGTGACACACAGCCCTGTCCACACCTCCTCACACCCAGGAGTCACACAGCCCTGTCCACACCTCCTCACACTCAGGAGTCACACAGCCCTGTCCACACCTCCTCACACCCGGGAGACACACAGAACTGTCCATGTCTCCTCCACACTCAGGAGTCACACCTCCTCACACCTGGGAGACACACAGAACTGTCCACGTCTCTCTCACACTCAGGAGTCACACAGCCCTGTCCACATCTCCTCACACTCAGTCACACAGCCCTCACACTCCTCACTTCAGGTGACACAGCCCAGTCCACGTCTCCTCACACTCAGGTTACACACAGCGCTGTCCACACCTCCTCACACTCAGTCACACAGCTCTGTCCACGCCTCCTCATACCCAAGAGTCACACATCCCTGTCCACACCTTCTCACACTCAGGTGACACACAGCCCTGTCCATGCCTCACACTCAGGAGACACACGGCCCTGTTCACGCCTCTTCACACTCAGTCACATGGCCCTGTCTACACCTCCTCACACTCGGGTGACAAACAGCACTGTCCACACCTCCTCACACCCAGGAATTGCACAGCCCGGTCCATGCCTCCTCACACTCGGGAGACACACAGCACTGTCCACACCTGTTCACACGCAGGAGTCACACAACTCTGTCCAAGCCTCCTCATGGTCAGTGGAGCAGCACTCTCCACACCTTGTACCAGCCAGTTCCCTGCAGCACTACCTCTGGCTTTCCTAGCAAGCCGTGAGCCTTAGAGAGCTGGTGGAATGTTCCATCTTTTTTGTCTTCTTCTCTGCTGCAGGCCTGACTTCTTAGATCTTTGTCACTGATTGTCCTGAGTCACCTGTGACCTTTCTTTGCTGTATTTCCCTTTCTGTTTTTGTTTGTTTTGAACTACACCCAGAGGTGCTCAGGGCAACTCCCTGGCACTGCATTCACTCCCGGTTTGGGGCTCAGGGGACCACCTGGGTTGCCAGGGATTGAACTCAGGTTGACCATGTTCAAGGCAGGCACCCCCACCACCCCCGCTGAACTGTCATCACTCTGGCCCTGTCCTTTTTATTTTTTTTCTTTTGGGTCACTCCTGGCAATGCTCAGGGGTTACTCCTGGCTCTACACTCAGGATTTACTCTTGGCAGCGCTCGGGGACCATATGGGATGCTGGGGATCGCACCCAGGTCGACCGCTTGCAAGGCAAACGCCCTACCCGCTGTGCTATCGCTCCGGCCCCCCTCCTATGTTTTCTAAATGTCTTATACATTTGTATGTAAGATATATAGCAGACTTTAAAGACCTTTAAAAAAAAGATAATTTATTATAACGTCGTGAGATATTCAATTACAAGATGGTCATGTTTGAGTTTTGGTTCTACAGTGTTCCAGCACCCACCCCTCCACCCATGCCCATTTCCCACTATGTCCCCACTTCAGACTTTAAAGACTTTTTGGCGCTTTTTTTTTCTTCGAAATAGTTTCTGATATCAAAGTACTTGAAGACCAGTTTGATGAAATCATAGTAGATATAGCCACAAAACGCAAGCAGTACCCTAGAAAAATCCTTGAGTGTGTCATCAAAATCATCAAGGCAAAGCAGGAACTTCTGGTAAGATAATTACCTCGGAGAGTAAAGTTTATGTTGTATCTATTTAAGTGTGATGAAAAATAGTAGGACTTGAGAGACAGTCCAGGGGTTGGTGCATGCCCTGCGTGCAGCTGACCCCTAGATTGATCTCTGGTGGCTCCCAGTGTGGCCTTGATCACCTGAATGGCACTGTAGGATGGTGGGACGTGGCCTACTTTTGTCATGGGAGTTCCAAGTCCCAAATGCCTATTTGGAAATGCGGCTTTTGAATTGCCGGCTCTTCATAATTTGAAGGCAAGTCTGTAGTTTAAGCCCCACAGTTGGTTTCTGTGTTGGTTTGCTTGATGGCCTTTTTTTTTTAAATTTTTTTGCTTTTTGTGGGGGGTCAGACCCGGCAATGCCCAGGGGTTTCTCCTGGCTCTGCACTCAGGAATTACTCCTGGCGGTGCTTGGGGGACTATATGGGATGCCGGAGATTGAACCGGGCCGACATGGGCCAGCCGTGTGCAAGGCAAATGCCCTATTTGCTGGACTATCGCCTCCGGCTCCAATCCTTGATGGCCTTTTATTCTTCATTTCTTTTTTTTCTTTTCTTTTTTTTTTTTTTTTTTTTGCTTTTTTGGGTTACACCCGGCAATGCTCAGGGGCTACTCCTGGCTCTGCACTCAGGAATTACTCCTGGTGGTGCTCGGGGACCATATGGGATGCCGGAATTGAACCCGGGCCGGCATAAGCCAGCGCGTGCAAGGCAAATGCCCTACCTGCTGGGCTATCGCTCCTGCCCCCTATTCTTCATTTCTTTGTGGTGTTTCTTAACCACATCAGTAGGTGGCGGGTGCTCCCAGGCATCCTCCAGGCATGGGGCCACAGCCGTCTCCCCTTCCTTCCTGTAGGTTTCAGGAATGGTTTCATCTTTGCTTTTTTGTAAATAACAGTGTTACAATGAGAGATTTTATAGCTCCATCCGCTTTTGTGTTTGTGAGATTCTCAGAGGCTCATGACACCCACTTTCTCTCACGTTTAGAAGCAGTACTGCCCTGTCGTCCGTCCACTGGACCTGACATTGGAGCCCGACCGGGTGAGTCTGAGTTCCCAAGAACGAACTGACCTTTGCCTGTGGTGTGCTCACGCCACCAGTCTTCCTGCGTGGTCTTTGCCGAGGGCTGTGACAGCTTGCCCTGAGTGGGACATGCCGTCTCGGGTCAGGTGTTCTAGAGCTCATACCACCGAGGCCTCTCAGCACTTTCCTGATGTTGGTCACAGGCCTGTTTCTCTCCAGCTTTGTCCCACGGGAGCTTTCCTGCTCTCCAGAGCATATTGGTATATGACAGGCCAAGCTCCTCCTCCATTGCCCATGCCCCCCATGCCCCGTCTACCTCTTGGGTCACGTCCTGCCAAGGCAGTGGGCATACCACAGGCAGAAGCCAGCACTTACCTACGTAGCAGGCTGCTGTGTTTAAGGACTACTCTATCCCTTCCTGGGCTTTTAAGGTGTATCCACCCTAAGTGCAGAGTTGGCTGTTGGTTCCATGTTGAGATTTTGGGGCCACATCTGGTGGTGCTCTGGTCTACTCCCAGCTCAGTGCTTGGGTGCTGTGGGGATTGTGCCTGGCAGTGCCTGGAGCATGCAAGGGAGGCACTAAATACCCTCCACTCCCGAGCTCTAAAGGTTTTTTCCCTCACTAAAGTTTCGATGTCTTGTTTACATCTCAAACACAGTGGAACATTTTCAGAGGGGCGATTTCCCTCCATTCCATGGGCGGATGTCCTGTGCAATCTGGTGGCGCTATCCTCTCTCCCTGGCCAAACTTCATGGACTTGCGTCTCTTTCCGGGCATTGCCTCAAATGTTATTGGGTGACTAGTTTGTCAGTATCATTCACCTTTAAGAAGATTTTGTAATATTTTTGTTTGTTTTGGTGTACACACTGTGCTGGGCTCACTCCTGACTGCTCAGGCTTCACTCCCAGGCAGCTCTGGGGATCTGGTGCACATGCGGTGCTGGGATTTGAACCTGTGTCGGCCATAGGGAAGGCCTAGCCCCGTCTCCCTCTACAGTCGGTTCTCACAGCTTCCTTCCCTTCCCTGTCTGAGGGCTGGGCACTCAGAGCTGCTGTGGTTGTGCTGCAGCGAGCGCTGTCTCGCTGTGGCCTAGTGGACTGCTGGCTCGGCTCTACTGTTTCCCGTGCATAGAGCCTGGGCTCGAAGCGCTTCTGTCTCCGGCCTCTCTTATGTCTCTGGCCTCTCATGGTTCTTCCTGTTGCTGCATTTTCTTCTGCTTCCTGTCTAGCCGCTTTGTGGTCTCTGCCTGCTGGCCTCAGGGGGCACTGTGGGGACAGTGTCCTCTGTGAGACTAGAGGGAAGCCTGGTGCCCCAAGTCAGTAGGCAGCATGTCCAGGTCCCTCCCTCTGTGTCTGCCCCTGTCCCTCCTGCTCCCCGTCCCCGCTCCCTTCCCGGTCGCCATCAGGGAGGGGGACCACAGCCCATTCTAGGGAGTATGCAGGCATTTCCGGTCACTGGGGTTTGCTTCTGTTCCCACAGCCTAACTACGCCATCATGCCCCTTTGGTAGAGGTCTGTGAGGCTCACAGTTGGACCCGATTGCATAGGGTGCATGACTTGGAGTCAGGGTGCAGGGCCAGTTCGGAGTGCAGGACTGAGTAGGGGCCTTGGGCTGATTTAGGTGTGCAGCCTTGGAAGCTGGTGGCGGTCAGTGACCTAAAGTGGGCGCTGGTTACTCAATCTTTCATTTCCACTTTTCATTTCCTTGTGCTGGAGAAAGCAAGTGACCAGGGAAGGCCATGCACTCTGGCGGCCTCACTTCCACATTTTGGGCGCAGCCGTTTTTATAAATACCCTTACAACAATCTTCGGCTTTGCTGCTGCTGCCTCCTGTGCCACAGGTCCCGACAGAACTCCTCACTAGTCAGAAAGCGGCTCATTGCTTCTAGTGTCTCTGCCGTTGAGGGGTTCTTGGAGCTGGAGTGAGCCCCCTTTTACAGACACACAGTGCTGACTCTGTTGTCCAATGCTTCCGGGCGGGCTCGGGCAGGTCCTCTTCCTTCCCGCCACACCACGGCACAGGCGTAGCTCCATCTGCTCGGGTCAAAGCAGCAACCCCCGAGCTCACGGGGCCTGAGCCCAGGCCTTGCATGCAGGGGTTTGGGGTTCAGTTCACAGCAATGCGGGCCCCTGATCACCAAGCCATGTCTGTCCTGTCCTCTGCATCAAGTCAGTAGCTCTGGTAAGATCACTGTGACGAGGGAAGGCATGGTAGGAATCAGAGAAGCCCAGAGGAGGTAAGGAAGGAGAATGTCAGGGTTTATCCCAACTTCCTGCCCAGCATCTGCAAGGCAGTTGTACTAGGGGATGGGTCACACCAGGCAATGCTCAGATGCTCTGGGGTCACTCCTGGCGGTGCTTGGGGATCCTGTTGGATGACAGGGATTGAATTGTCAGCCACATCCAAGACACGCGCCCTCCCCGCTGTACCATTCCTCCTGCTCCATATGTCTTTCTCTGATGCTCTGTGGTACAGGGATCAAACCCCGATGACCTGCATATAGGCCTGTGCTCCCCAGCAGCCCCATAGTGGCCCTGCTTGCTTTGGGTTTGAAGTAACTTGGGAGGGTGGGCCTGAGGTGGCACATGGTATGTTAGTGTCACAGAGGCAGATGCCAGCTCTCGTGGGCAACATAGCACATGTCTGTGTTTGCTGTCCCAGTGGTCTGGCCTATCTCCCTCCAGACAAGCCCCTGATCACAGATGCTGAGGCCACGCATCCTAGCAGATCTTGTGAGATGGCAGCCACATGTCTGCGCTGCTTGGTAGTGGATCACTGAGCTTCTGGGGGTTTCTCTGCAGCCTCTCATATGGCAGATCTGGAACACCGAGGAGAAACAATAGCGAAGGAGATCGGTGAGGCCATGAAGGTGAGTGCGGACGGTCTGCATGGAGTAGTGAGTTCCCCATGGCCTTGGGGTACTTCCCAATGAAGAATGAAGGGCAGTGCAGCCCCCTGTGCTGGGCTTTGGTCAGCGCTGAGTTCTAAGAGACAAGAGTCTTACCCTACTCCACCCTCCATCCCTCCCACCCATCCCCCACCCCCGTGGCCTGGTCCAGGCACCTCTTTGCTGAGCATTGGTATAAGGTTACTGGTGTGAGATTCTGACTTGACCCTAAAGTCCTCAGCATCTTAAACTCAGCCTTTTCGGGGTTCGGCTCTCATCCAAGAGTCAGCCATCCTTGTCTGGCTGCCCAGACCTCAGGTAGCCTACATTCCTCCAAAGATACTGGGTCCAGGTGAAGCACAGACTGCATGCCCACGGTCCAGTGTCTGGGGGAGCCCTTGCTCATAGCCCAGGCCTGCCACATGCTCAGAGTCCTCTCATTTTTCTGTGTTTCCTAGTCCTTACCTGTGTTAATCAAGAAAGGAGAAAGGACTCTCCCAAGTCTTGAGAATGCAGCCTGTGATCCATCTCCAGAAGATCCACCAGGAAGTCTTCTCGGGCTCTTCCCCAAGCTTCACCTCAAAGCTCGAAGCCACTCCTCCAGAGGCAGCCACCCGAAAACCCTCCGACCTGGTGTTTGCCACACAAGCGGCCTGCAGGCTCTACCCAGCACAAATGCTACCCGCTGCGGCGCAAGAAGATCCCCTTGGATACTTGAGCGGCGGGCACAAGTGGCAAGGGGAACAGTGTCCTTTGTGGGTTTTTGCAGTGCCAGAGATGGAACGCAGAGCCTCACCCCTGCAAGCACATGCTCAGCTGCCGAGACATCCCAGTGGGTGCTGGGTGCAGACTCTGTCCTTGACTTCTGGGGGCCACATAGGTGTATGCGGAGGAATGGGCCTGGCTGTACTAGCGCTCCGGAGGGGCTCTCTTGTAGAATATTTGTTTTGTAGACTCTTAGATATAAATTTGTGCACATAGCCTGTATTTCTTGCTTATGTTTGCCAAGGGATCTGGTTTTCAACACCTTTTCCCAACTTTTCAACATAGTTTGAAGATGTAACAGCAGTCACTGGCCAGTGGCTTCTTGGTTTTAATGGGAATGTTTGCACATTTCTATCTATCTAGCAAACCTCACAAGAAGGTTCCATGCTGACAGTCAGGAACCAGGGATAAAGGTGACACCGCCTTCAGGCCTGAGCACCACCAGATTTGGGATAACCTCAGACTTTGAAGTGTCTAAGAAGCTGACTTGGGAGTTTGTTGTTTTGTTTTGGGCCATGCCCAACACTGCTCAGGGCTTACTCATGGCTCTGTTCTCAGGGATCACTCATGGCAAGCTCAGGGGACAGATGAGGTGCCAGGGATTGAACTTAGGTTGACCACATGCAGGGTCAAGACACCTACCCACTGTACGATCACTGGCCCCATGGGGAACTTTTCTTTTTACTTTTGTTTTGTTTTTCAGGCACTACCTGGCAGTGCTCAGGACTTAACTGCTGGCAGGGCTCAGGGGACCATATGGGGTGCCAGGGATTGAACTCCACTCTGCTCTGTGCAAAGCAAGGGCCCTACCTGCTATGTAACTGATATAAAGACTTTCTGTTTTTTGTTTTGTTTTTTGCTTTTTGGGTCATACCTGGCAATGCTCAGGGGTCACTCCTGGCTCTCCGCTCAGGAATTACTCCTGGCGGTGCTCAGGGGACCATATGGGATGCCGGTGATCGAGCCTGGGTTGGCTGCATACAATAAAGACTTTTCTAAACCCCAGAAACAAGCCATGAGCTCAAGAAAGATTTCATGGAATAGCCCCCTACCCCATGCTGAACAGTTAGAGGAAGGTCGAAGCTGTTTCTGATGAAAACCACCACATCGCTCCCAAAAAATTTGGTTTATTCTGTCTCCTGATGTGTGGTGAACCTCCCAAACCTAATGTGTATGTGCTCTGGCCAGTATCTGCACACTAGCTCTGCCCCCCTCCCAAGCCACCTGGCATGTTCCTTAAGCCCCTCCCCCGTTTTTGTTTTGGGGCCACACCCATATGCTCAGAGCTTCTGACTGCATTAAGCCCATAATGGGGCTCAGGGGACCTTAATGGGGTGCAGGGAATCAAACCCAGGTGAGCTACATGCAAGACCCCTCCTTTCTTGATCTGTTGAGTCTTCTGAGTTCAGGTTGTTCCCACCAGGACCTGTGGGTGTGGTGACCTTGCTTGTCCTTAGGGGGATCTCTGAGCTGGGGCACAGACATGCACTGGAGCGGGGGCTGCTATTATTTCTGAGAACAGGAGAGATGCCCCCAGATACTTAGAATTGGGTTACCATCGCCCCGTCTGTAAGGGCTGAATCTCCCCTTTCCACACAGGAAAGTTGGAACAGGACTAGTGGAGGGTCTTGGGCGGGGTCACAAGGAGAGTGGAGGGCCAGGCTCAGTGACAGGACACAGCTGGACAACAGCTCAGGCCTGCATACAGAGGGGCAGGGCCAGCAAGAGGCAGAGCCGGTGTGCATGCCTGTGGAGCTGCTGCTCAGGCGGCCAGTCTGAATACCAGAACTTTCTCTGGCTCAGTCACTTTTTTTTAAGGGTCTTTATTTTTTGCTCTTTCGGGGCCACACCAGGCAATGCTCAGGTGTTACTCCGACTCTTCGCTCAGGAATTACTCTTGGTGGCGCTCTGGGGATCATATGGGATGTCAGGGGATCAAACCCAGGTCGGCCGCATGCAAAGCAAACGCCCTACCCGCTGTGCTATCGCTCTGGTCCCCTGAGTCACTTCTTGGCAGCACGGTTCTTTTCCTCTCTCCTTTCTATCCTTTTCCAGGGTGGATTTGATCCACAGGACCAAGAGGACAGTAAGCTAATATGGTGGGATCAAAGATCCCCAAGCCTTCCCTCAGTGCTGAGCAGGGGTGGTGCTTCACATAGCTGTGTCCCTGGGGGCCTTTCCATTAGCAGCTGCTCCTGGAGAGGTGAGGCCAGGGGTGAGCAGGTGTGCATCTGCTTCTGTGTCTGTTTATATGTATATCTCTGCGTGTGTGCGTGCGTGCATGCGTGTTTGTGTGTCTTTGCCCCCATCGTACTGTATTGAGGATTAGGCCGCAGTGTCCAGAGCTTCACCGGGTCCTGGAGCTGCAGGGAGCTGGGGTTTGCAGGAGGGAAGTCGCCACAGACAACCCCAGCATGTGGTTTAGAGGAAGGGCTTCCTGGCAGTCATCTGTTCCTGTTTCCTTTATTGGGAGTCCAGAAGTGAATCCAGCACCAGGCCCTGACCAGTGTCCAGACCTGGATCCACAGGTTGGACTCATGTGGGGCTCCCCACCCTGCTAAGTGCAAAACACGCAAGTATCTGGGGAGTGTTTCTGTACCCTTGGATG
This sequence comes from Cryptotis parvus, assembly GCA_021461705.1. Taxonomy (NCBI): domain Eukaryota; kingdom Metazoa; phylum Chordata; class Mammalia; order Eulipotyphla; family Soricidae; genus Cryptotis; species Cryptotis parvus. Next base: position 6,020 of record JAJIBD010015308.1, on the reverse strand, counting down.
GGCAAATCCCTTATCTGTGATGAACCTTGTATCACAGGTAAGAGCAGAAATAAGCGTGGGGCAAGATTGAGGTCCCTCCCCTAAATCAGTTTGTATTGAGCCCAAGGTCTGAATGTGGCACTGGATAAAGACCCTCCAAAGGCTCGGCCAGTGCCTGGTCGTGTCCTACATAGGTCCTAGGGCCTGCTTGCCATGCAGGCGGCGCGCCTGCTGGACTCGGAGCAAGGATTGAGGGCCTCCACTCAGTGCCCAGCTTCTGGGCCCAGTGGGTGTGGCCCTGAGCTCCAGCCACCACAGCCAACCGCCACAAGACAGACTCCAGATCCAAGGCTGCGCAGGCGCGAGGGCGGCTCTGCCGCCGCGTTTAATCTTTGACTCAATGTATTTTAGCACCAGGTCCTTTCGGGATCTTTCTCACTTGTACACTTCAACAATCATTCTATTTGCATCAAACTGGAGAGGTTATGGGGAATGAGGAATTATGATGTCACTCTAGAACTCGCTATTAAATAATCAGATACATCATACTTTATTAGTATCCTTTATTAGTATCCATAGGACAAGCCATAAAGTATTATAGAAGAGAGATTGGGAAATACAGGGCATAGACAAAGAGATAAGTAAAATGAGCCTGCAATGGGGGGCAGGCAGGTTTTGGGTGGGTGTGTTTGGGAATGGGTGGTGGGAATTGGCACTGGTGGAGGGATGGATTCTGGAACACTGTTTTGTAGAGACCCAATTATGAACATCCTTGTAATTCTATATATCACATGGTATAATAAGGATTGGGGAAGATGAAGGAGAAACGGAGAGAGACAGAGAAATGGGGCAAAGGAAGAAATGCCTGCTCTGGAGCTGGGAGAGGGGGAATGTGGGGACACTGGTGGTGGGAATGGGCACTGGTGAAGGGATGGGTGCTGGAACAATAAATGACTAAGACCCAATTATGAATATCTTTGTAATGTTCTCATGGTGGTAAAATAAAAATAAAAAAAAAAGACCCTCCATGGTAGTGTCAAGGGGACTGAGGAAGGGGGGCGACAGCAGCGACAGAGCTTTCCCCAGTGTCTATTTTGGTTCTAGATCTGACTGGGGTGAGACCAAGAGCTGCAAACCATTCCAGGTCTAGAGTAGCTATCCGATCCTGGGGGCCAGTCTCCTGATGGCCTTCTCAGTGGCCCTGCCCGGGAAGCTCAGGGCTGAATCGCGGACAGTCATGTTCTCAAGAACACCGGACAGCACTCTGCAGGTTTTGAAGACGGACAAACCACCCCAGCACCAGAGATGCCTGGAAATGTGGCCCGGTGGCTGCTGTCACTTTCACTTTCGTGGCCCAGCCCTCGCTGCTGTGCTCCCACACCTGGGAGTCTACAGCGTTTCCAGCAGACACGGGAGGCTGGCCAGCGGGCAGAGGACGCGGGAAATGCTGACATCGGTCCTGGGGATCCACATACTTTGTAAGCAGTGGCTTGGGGGGCCAGAACGATGTGCAGGGAGGCACTTGCCTTGCACACGGCTGACCTAGGTTTGGTCTCCGGCACCCCATGTGGTCCCCCTGGGCAGCGCTGGTTATGGTCCCAAACCAAATAAATAAGCATCTGCCCTGACGAATCTAGGCTCGTGTGCGGACCGTGCCGCTCAAGGGTGGCTGCTATTTTCTTTCCCAGGGACCCACATGTCAGTGTCCAGCCCTCAGACTCTTGACCCGTGGGTGCTGTGGCCTCACTGGCGGGACAGTGACACGAGAACCCAGAGTTGGGACTGGGCCCAGGTGCTTCCATCACCTGCTCTCCCTCTGCTTCCAAAGGGTCCGTGTCCCGTGTCCCCACATCCAGCCCTAGAAGAGTCACTTCCTGCTCCATCTCAGTCCATGGGACGCCCAGGAAACCCAGTGTTTGCACTCACTCACCAAGGCCTGGCCCGAGGGCCTCAAGAATGGGCTCCAGTGGCAGCACTTTCTGGAAAGGCCTAAATCCTTCTAGGCTCTGAAGACTGCTTTCCCTAGGCCACACTCTCCTGCTTGCCCCAGGGAGGAGGGTCCACCTCTGATCTCTGGGACACCGCCAGTGCTCGCCTGGCCACTGAAATGTGAGCTTTTGTGGTCTGTCTGCTGGTCAGGGGAACAGTGCTGACACAGTGGTGAGCATGGGGAGGCGTTCTGCCTTTGACTTTCCTCTGCAGCCCCCTGGCCCCCTATTCTGAGAACAGTGAAAGCACCGTTACCCAGAGGCCAGTTTCACTAAGAGGCGTGAAGGGGGAAAGGCCTCAGCGCTGACTGGTTTCTTGTGAAATGAATCAGCTGAGGCAAGGCATGCTGACCTCGGCCTCCTGCCCTCCTCGTGTCCCCAGAGATGGGGTTCCTGTGAGGAGACTGGAGATGCTCCGTGATGCTCTGTCTTCTTCCAGGCCAAGAGAGCAACAAGATGGAGCCTGGGGATGTTGGCTCTCCATGTTGGCTCTTCATGTTGGTTCTCTACCACTTCTTGTGCCCATGGTTCTTCCCGCCCTAGTTAGGAGGTAGCATGGAAAATCAGGGGCTGCAGAGATAGGACAGTGGCCAGTGCACTTGCCTTGTACACAGCTAGTCCCTGTATCTGGTCCCCCAATCACCAGGAATGACCCCTGGCACTGTCAGATATGGCCCCTAAGCAAACCAAAACTGAGACCCAGGAGCATCCAGTGTGTCCAGAGGAGGCGTATGTCCGGAGTGACCAACTTCTCCCAGGGGGGCTGAGAGGGCCATGGCTAGAACTTAGGGCACAGCCAGGTGAGGTGGGTTGGCAGCCCACATGGCATTTTCTGTAGAATCTTCACCCTCTTCCCAGGGGATTGCTAGAGGTGGGGAAGCTCAGTAGAAGCTGCTCTAAGTTGGGGCTGACTGTCCCTTCCTAGGACTGTGCCCTGGGTCTCAGGAGGCCAGTAACGGAACGGCCTCACCCCAGCATGTGATCAACATTTTCTTCTTTTTTTTTTTTTTTTTTTTTGCTTTTTGGGTCACACCGGCGATGCTCAGGGGCCACTCCTGGCTCTGCACTCAGGAATTACTCCTGGCGGTGCTCAGGGGACCATATGGGATGCCGGGAATCGAACCCAGGCCGGCACAGGCTGGCTGCGTGCAAGACAAACGCCCTACCCGCTAGGCTATCGCTCCGGCCCCAACATTTTCTTCTGCTAAATCTGGTGTTGGAAAATGTTTTTGGACCCGTTTCTGAACAGGTCTTTTGGGAAGGCCAGTGCGGTCCAGTGGGCTGACCCGGGGCTGTCTCTGCTGGTCTTTCTCCCTTGCATGGGCTGTAGCTACAGCAGGAACTTGAGCCCCCCAACAAGCGTCCCCACCCATCACTCCTGCACCCCGACCCAAACTCATCCGTTCTTTAAATGTCAACGACTTAGCGAGATTCGTCTGCGAGCCTGCTGGAGGAAACCCCGAAGAAGTAAATCCTGAGAGGTGCGGCAGTGTGCGTGTGGGGTTCCCCTGCCCCTGGGAAGAGTCCAGCACAGGGGCCTGCGAAGGCTTCCGCAGAGCAGGAAAAGGTCAAGGTCAGTGGGCCTGCGAATGCCCCGAGTGCCCAGGGATTTCCCTGTCCTTTCCCTGGGGCTAGCGCGGCTCCACCCAGAGTCTTCCCGCCTTGGGGCACCAAGAAACTTCCCAGAACGAGGTTGGCGCTCTCGGCACGTCCCGAGGGGCTCGCGGGGCGATGCAAATGATAAAAGGGAGAGGAGCCAGGCGCTGACTGGGGCGCGCCCCTTTCTGCGCCTCCATTCCCGCCGCTTGCAGCCGCGACCCCGCTCAGGACCAGAGGCGCGGGCTGGGGAGGGGGCTTGGGCTCCGGTCTGCGCCTGGCGGAGGGAGCGAGCGGAGAGCAGGGACTCAGGAGGGCCACACCCGGTCCGAAGCCCACGCCGGACCCCAGGGGCTGCCGCGCCCCCATCACAGCTACCGTTTCCGGCCGAGCTGACGGCGCGCCCCACCCGGAGAGAGCCCGGCCCGGCCCCGGAGCCCGCGTTCCGCCGCGGTAGGGACCTGCCTCAGACCCGAGCTGTTGGGGACTCCCCGGCCGACCTGTCCCGGCCTTCCCCTTCCCCAGGAAACCCGCCCCCCGGAATGGCGCAGCCCCTACGGACGACTAGGATGGTGCGCGCAGCTCTCAGGGAGCAAGGACTGTGGCCAAAGCCGCCGCCCCCTCCGCCGGGTGTCCGCACTCCGCTGTCCCCGCTGTCCCCAGCCCCAGATGTCCTTCCCGGCTGTCAGCCCCTCTCCCCAACTTGTTTTCCAACCCTCGTTGTCTCTCCTCGCTGCCACCACCGTTCCCCCAGTCCCCACACTGTCCCCTCGAGCTGGCGCTCCCTTACGGGCTAGATGGCGACAATCGGAGGCCGAAGGTGCTGGTGGCCGGAGCGTCCCTGGGCCTGTGACTTCGGGCGGGCAGGAAGACGTGGCCGCGAGGGGACGGGAAACCCCCAAGCCCCACGCCCCACCCCACCTCCTGGTTTCCCACCCTGGGTTCCTTAGGGCGCCTGGAGGTCTCAAGCCTGGGGTGGGTGGGCTGGGCCCCGGGTTCCGGGCGCCACGTGACTTCTACGAAAGGCGGGAAGCGGCGAGGAGTGGTTCGGGGACCCCAAAAAGCTCCGGGGGCGGGGTCGGGGCGGGGCCGGGGCGCCGTGGCAGGTGCGGGGCGGGGGCTGCAGGTCCCCGCGTGCAGGGCGCAGGGCCCTGGGCCGCTGCCTCTGCCGCTGCCGCCCGGCATGTCGCAGGGCCCGAGGGCCGCCGGAGTCTTGCACTTCGCGCACGGGTGCTCCGGGAAACCAGCCGCAGCCGCAGGTAGGGGCAGAGGGACCCTCAGGTGGGCCTGGGGGCAGGGGGACCCCGGGGTGAGGATGCGCGGTGCCGGGAGGCCGGCCGCAGACCGCGGGGCTGGGACGGGGCCCGCCGGGGAGTCCCTGGGACTCACCGCTGCTCCGCACGCGGTCCAGCGCAGGAATCAGGACGCAGAGCCTAGAGCTCTCCTGGGTGCCCCCATTCTCTACCCTCCTACCGCTGCGGTGCGGGGTGCAGGGCCCCAGTATCCCGTCCAGCACAGAGCTGGGAGCGCGACCCCTGCTCTGGTGCCTCGCGCCCCCCTTCCCACCTGCGCTCTCGCGCTGCGCCCCGCCGGCCGCCCAGACCTAGTCGGGCACAGGGTTTGTCCACTCCCGCCTCGGCTGACCTTCGCTGGCAGCGTCTCGATTTCTTCTGCTGAGACATGAACAGTCCCGTCGCGGTTGCGTACGAGCGAGCTGAGCCGGGCTGACCCTCTCACCCTGAGTCGTGGCCCCTCTTTCAGTCTCGATGGAGTCGCCTGGCCGAGAGGTGTGAGCCGGGGAGAGGTGAGGGAGGTGGAGGGTAGCCTTCAGGGGCGCCTACCGCCCTGCTGTGCCTTTCTGATGAGGAAGAACAAATATTTGGTGGCCAGGAGTGATATAGGAGTAGGGACAATTTAATTAAAAAAATTTTTTAAATTCATTTTTAATTTAATTAAAAAAATTTCAGCTTAAGAAACAAAAGACAGGGAGATGCCGGAGAGATAGTGCCGTGGGAGGGAACTTGCCTTGCTGCGTGGCCAACCCACGTTTGATCCCCGGCACCACTTAGGGTATTCCTAGGATTGATCCCAGAACACAGAACCAGGAGTAAGCCCTGAGCACCAAACGGTGTGGTCTAAAAGCAAAGCAAAAAATAGCAGGGTCAGGTGGAGTCTTCCCACGGTAGGTTTCTGTTGTGCTCACAGCCGACCTGGCTTGATCCCCAGCACCCCAAAGGGTACCCTGAGTACTGCCAGGAGTGATCCCTGAGTGGCCCCCAAGAAACAAATAATAATGATAATAGCAGGAGGGGAAAATAGTACAGGAGTAAATCCTGAGAACAGCCAAGTATGACCCAAGTGCCCCATCCCCGCCGTTTAAATGATGTTTGAGCAGGGCTTCTAAGGGGTCCCGCTGGAGCAGTGTACCTTGGGGTGAGGCTCTCCTGTCCCAAGCTC
>JAJIBD010015307.1:0-31912 GCA_021461705.1 Cryptotis parvus | reverse complement strand
ATTGTGCCAGTCTTGGTGAATGGTGGCAAGGCTGTCTCAAGGAAAGTGAAAGGACACATCCAAGCTGAACTCCATTAACAACAGAATATCTGAGAGGAAGGGGAAAGAAGTGAGAGAACCTGAACTCCAAAGAAAGTCTGCTCTATTTGCACCACAGCAACAAAAGAAGGGGAAAGATAATGTGCAATCAGCAAAGTGAGACACCAGAAAGGGGGAAGAGTCTGGGAACCAACTACATCAAGGGGAAAATAACAGAAGGACGAGGAACCATTAGTCTAGAAGTGACAGTATAGAGGTGAATAAGTGAAGTTTTTACAGGAAGTGCCAGTTTGTGCATAAACAACTAAACGGAAAACAAAAACTTGCAGAGCAGATTGTAGATTAACGGGAGCAGATTTCTGCCCATGGCAAGAAACATTTTTTGATCAAGCCCTCCAAAAGACCAAGATTGGAAAATGACAGTTCACAGGAAAAATCTAAATACACATTTCACCCTGTTTTTCAGTTTGGTTATTTGCTCACAGTATTTGTTCAAAGCATATTTCTTTTTGTGCTTGGGACAGAAGTAAGACTCATGTATGTGAGGCAGGTGCTCTCCTATAGACCCCCATCCTGGCCCTAAAACTTACATTTGAATGCCCTTTCATGGGTCAAGTATTATCATGTTTACAGTCAGCAGTTCCTCCCTGAGACCCCCACATCACTCATATACACTTTCCCTTGAAGTAGTACATACAAAGACAAAGATGGATAAGGACAGCTTAGTCCATAAAAAGACAAAGATGCAGAGATAAATTTGAATGGCAAAAGATGAATACCTTATTATACTCTAAGTATGATCCACGCAATATTTAAGATGCTTTTATATTGTATTTATATTTATGTGCCTATACTTGCCATGTATAAAGACTGAACTACTTAGTCAGGCAACCCTACTCTATGGGCTTTAAACAGGAGGCCCTGGCCCTGCTTTTTGAGGAAGTGGGCTACATTTGGAAAGTTTCCAGACTTCTCTAAGGAATGCTCAAGATGGAAATAGGGCTAAAATGGTCTGGGTCAATAATAGTTGGAAAAAGTAATGCTAGACTAGAACTGAGTTATTGAAAGTAGGTCAAGGGATATACATGATAACCCTTCAGTGTCTGTATTGCAAACCAGAATGTGCAAAAGAAGAGATTAGGGAGAGAGGTAGAGAGAGAGAGAGAGAGAGAGAGAGAGAGAGAGAGAGAGAGAGCCTGTCATAGAGGCAGGCAGGTTGAGGGTGGGGTGGGAGGGAAACAGAGCACATGATTCTTGGCAAATTTGCACTGGTGGAGGGATGGGTGTTGGAACACTGTATGACTGAAATCCAAACATGAACAGCTTTGTGGTGGCCCATGGCAGGGTGATTCAATAAAAAAAAAAGGTCTGGGTATGCCCTGTTCAGAGCAACAATACAAAACTATCACTGTATCACTGTATCACTGTCTTCCCGTTCATCATCGATTGGCTCGAGCGGGCACCAGTAACATCTCCATATGTCCTGTCTCATGCAAGTGGAGCCCAAGGGCACCTGCTTGCTCCAGGAACATAAAGAGCTTCAAACCATTCCATCAGGTCATGGGAATGAGGTCTATAATTGTTACTGGTATTTGGCACATCGAATACGACACGAAGACTTGCCAGGCTCTGCCGTGCGGGTAGTATACTTCTGTAGTCATCTCTAAATCCAGCATTTATGTGATGGTGATCTGGATGTGAGGGCAATCTGGCTGCGACATCTGTCACCCCATTGATTGCCAGAGTTGATTCGGCTGATCTGGCTGGCTAGGGCGGGTGTCCCCCTCCCTCCCTCACCACTCCATGTACGTCCCTCCTGATGCACGCTCGGTCAAAGAGGATGGCCTTCCCGAATAGAGACAGACCGGTCTTTGGTCGAGGGTATACGAGTAGCTGCGCTCCCATGCTAGAACCTCCAAACAAGCTCTCAATACAAAATTATAGAGGAATATTATCTTGGAATAACAACTTTGGGTGTGGTGCATTGACTTCTGGCTCTACCAGAACTGGGATAGATTTATAATGACACTGTGTTTTTGACCTCTAACATCAATCACTAGTAAAATGTCTTTTAAAGTGCATGTTGACTGATTTGTCTACAGCTGGGGAGAATGGGATGATCTCTTTGTGGGTCAGAGCATGAACCAAGAAGCATACAACATCCTCAAATTACAGTTCTGCCCTATCTGCCAAAAACTTCTTGCTACTTCTCTGAGATGGCGTTAGTCATCCCGACACTTGTTTTCTTAGCCTGCTGCCAGAATTGCTTTTCGTTGTTTTGGACAGGCTGTGACAGACTTGCCAGGGATTGGGCCATGGCAGTCGTTGGCATGAGAGAAGAGACAGGCACCAGCTCTGTGGCTACAGCCCCACTTTCCCCAGCACAAAAGGAAGGACAGAACCTCCGAGGTCACGTTCAGAAACCGTGCCTCGAAACATGAGTGCTCTCTGGTCATCAGCTCTGTCTTCCAGTATCCCGTCCTCCAGACATTTAGAACGTTTATTATTGACAGCTCTAGAGCAAGCATTTTGTTCAAGCCCCTCCAGCTGGAGAGCAGGAAAGTAGGCTGGCAAGTAGAGCGAGCAGATCCAGAACTTGCACAGCTTTGCAAGCGGCCTCCAGTCCTCTGCTTTGGTTCCTCATGGCTCCATTGCCCCTGCAACACCCTGCTCTCAATTTTCTTAGTCCCTCACTCAAAACAGACTGAACAAAACTCAAGGAACTAGGGGCCAGAGCGGTAGTACAGTGGATAAGAAGCTTGCCTCTCATGCATGTCTTGGAGTGGGGTGCAGAATCAAAGGCAAGCTCTGTTCTAACTCTGAGAAATCTCCTGTCCTTTCTTTTGATAGGAAACGAACACTTGAAAAGTAACTGACAGAGGATTCTTTGGATCTAAAACAATGGATTTCTAGGTCAGGTGAAATGTGGATTAGGAGGTCTTGCCAAAGGTCTAAACTACCACAAATGTGTGGGAGCAGAGGTTAGGTAAGACCGAGAAAGGAACAGTGGACCAATGATTGTCGAAAGTCTATTACAATCCACAACATGTAAGAGAGGAGGGAGAGAGAGAGAGAGAGAGAGAGAGAGAGAGAGAGAGAGAGAGAAAAGAGATGGAGAACCTGCCATGGAGGCAGGCTAGGGGAGGGGGAGGGTATCAGGGACATTGGTGGTGGGAGGTGGGCACAGGTGGAGGGATGGGTGCTGGAACACTGTATGGCTTTAAACCCAAACATGAACATTTTTGTAATTGTCAAAAATAAATTAAAAAAAAAAATAAATAAATAAAACAATGGATTTCTGGTGACACGTGGCTCTGTTCTTCTCTAATGGCAACCGTGTTTTCACTGGCCATTTTTGGTAGCCATTCTGTCTTGGCCAGACCATCCAAGAACTCTGTATTCTGCCTTGTATCTCAGGGTCTTGTACTTACATTATACTCATAGTCCCAGCCAATATGTATCGGGAGAGTGAGTCAGAAATAAAGAGAAAAGAGGAAGTGTTTTAGAAACAAATTATTAGGACCAATTCACCAAGCTGGTATGCTTCAGTAAGTTTAAATTTTTTTTAAGATTTCTCATTTGGGAAATACTCAGAAAATGTTCCCCATTGACAGCTTGTTTTGAATAGAAAATGGAATAATAAAGGCACTCAACAAATAGCTATTATATGTATATTGAATATAAAATTAATCAAGAAACATTACATGGCAGTATGATTTTGCTAACCATTTAATGCAATCCTTTCTCCAATCATCTGATGTTGGGCACAATCCCATTTTCTTTGGCACAAAGTGGCTCACTGGAATATGAAAGATGAGTTTCTGTGTCTAGCTGCCCACTGGGACCACTGCCTACTTTACTGGGCCCTAAACTGTTTAAAGAGAAGCATTACAGTCAACAGTGGAATGCTTGCCAATTGTTTTATTTATGTTGCTTACTGAGACGACAAGACAAGCCACTGTTGGGTCTCCAAGAAAAAGCTTATGGCCCATCTGCATAATTAATCCGCAATGCAGCAGCAGGATGGATACCTCTGGAAACAGCACCCCAGTCAACAGGGGGTACTGCCAACCCTGGTTGTTGGGTAGTTCTCAGAAATTCCAGACAAGCTCCACCCCACACCCCACCCCCCAGCACCTTGAAGGAGTGGACCTCTCCTATGTGAAGCTGTTTTAAGATGGAAGGTCAGTCTTCAGTGGTTTCATTCATCTTACAATTAAAATCCCATTTCTCAAAGATCTGAATCTTCTATTGGTCTCTGCTAAACTCAGAAACACAGGAAGGAAGGAACAGCAGCCACTACAGAATTCAGCAGGTTAAGACTCAGAGAAGCTCATGGATCAGAACCCGCCATCTTGAAAACTAGTTGATTTTCACAGCTATCCTCATTTTGCTCTGACTGAAAACAGCTGCCTTTTGGTAAGAAGAAACTTCACTCCATAAAATATCCTCGATGTGGAGAAAGCACTATGGAAACAATTAGTAAACTGAGCTTAGAGCTTTAGTGTTTTTATTTTTGTTTTGTTTGGGGGCCACACTTGGCATGCACAAGGCCTGTTTCTGACTCTGAGCTCGGCAGTCACTCCTGATAGTTGTTGGGTGACCGTATAGGATTCTGGGGATGGAACCTAGTTTGGCCACGCAAAAAAGGTTAACACCCTAGCGGCTGTACTATTACTCCAGCCCCCAAGATAAGAGTTTTAGGATGGGAAAATTGGTTTAAAGTGGTTAAGTAGCCAGAGAAATTATGCAGGGGTTAGGGTACCCCCTTGCATGTGGTGAGCCAGGTCTGAGACCCAGCTCTGCATAGGCTTCCCTGAGCACTATCATAATGATTCCTGAGCACAGAGCCAAGAGTAAGCCCAGAGAACTGTTGGGTGTAACCGACAGACAAAAATAAAAATAGCAGTCAACTGCCAGGCAAATTTTGGAAAGAACTACTAGGGGATAAAGTATCAGGTAAAATGTTAATTTACAATGACGTATATCTGAACTATCTGTTACTGTGCAATATCACCTCAACAGATGAAAAAATCCTCAGCGGCCAGAAAGACAGCTACCATCTTGTGTTATTTTCAGGGGCCATGCCTGGAGGTGTTAGGGGCTACTCTTAGAGGCTCATTGGGTCCCTCCCAGTAGTGCTCAGGGAATCAGGTGGTGTGGGGTCAAATCTATGCCTCTGTTGGGGGTGAGGGAGAGGGAGGGAAGAGACAGAGAGAGAGAGAGAGAGAGAGAGAGAGAGAGAGAGAGAGCAAAGAGCGAAAAGTGCCTCCTATAGAGGCAGGCTGGGGGAGGTGGTAGGGAATGTAGTGACATGGGGCACTGGTGGAGGGACAGATGCTAGAACACTGTATGACTGAGGCCCAATCATGAACATCTTTGTAATTGTGTATCTCACGGTGGTATAATTAAAAAAACTATGCCTCTGCATGGAAAGCATGTGTTCCAGTCGACCCGAAGTCTGTCTCTGTCTCTGTCTCTCTCTGCCTCTCTTTCTCCTCCTACTCCCTTTCTCCGACCCCGGACTGCTATGCATTAAGAGGCAGGGAAACCTCTTTTATAGAAAACTTTCACATAAAAGCAGTGCTGATCGTAATAAAGAAGGGGAGAGCGCGCACCTCTAGCCTTACCAGGAGGAGAGCGCACACCTCTAGCCTTACCAGGAGGAGAGCGCGCACCTCTAGCCTTACCAGGAGGAGAGCGCACCTCTAGCCTTACCAGGAGGAGAGCGCGCACCTCTAGCCTTACCAGACAGCCCGTCCTGCAGGAAACAGAGTCACTGAGGCGCAGCCAGTGCTGATGTCCAGGGACTCACCCTGAGGTAGGGCATACACATACCCAGCAAAGTGAGGCTTTTTGTTTGCAGCCCAGGTACCTCCTTCCACTCGGATGGCGTTTCAGCGGCTCAGGTATATGTGAAAACCTGCACCATCATAGTGGTGGCCTCGAAAGCCATTCTCTTTGTACAAGGTATCGGAAGCACAGGACAGACAGTGAGAACAGAGCTGGATGGCTTTATTTGCAGTAAAACTCCTTTCTCCTCAGCGTTGAGAAAATAGACAGCCTTACCTCTCCTCATAACCTTTACCTTCTCGCAGACAGCTTGGGTTGCCAGCAATCGGAATACGGGCTTTCTTCAGAACAGGTTAAAATTCAGCAGAACAAGTGGGCTAGACGAAAGTCAGCAATTTGGAGCTTACAATTTCCTTTTCATTCCTGCATCTGCTGAACTTATATTATATATAATTTCCCCACCTCTCTGCCTCCTCTGCCACATTCTTACGGGACTTCTACGGACAAGGCTTCCTTGAGCTCTGAACTGTGGTCAGCCCTGACAAAGCCTCAGCATGTGTCTGATGAAGACGGTTTCTTATCCGATGCAGAAACTCTTTCCGGTGATGTGGAAGACCTTACCAGCTGGTAAAAGGGGTGGCCACCTCAGCTACAGAAAACTCACCTCACGCAGACATAGACGAGAGCACAGACCATGTCCTGTATTATTCTATTGCCAACAGAGGTTGGAGAGACAGGACGGGGCACTTGTCTTCCCTAGTTCAATTCCTGGCATTGCACATGGCCCCCAAGTACCACAAAGAGGGTTTGTGAGCCTTGCTGGGTGTAACCCAAAAGCCAGAAAGAGGAAAAAGGAGAAGATGGCTCTTTCCTCCCAACCCTTACCAGCTCCCTGCTTTGGGAAATAAGCTGTGCCTTGCACAGGCCGCTGAGGAAGCGGGAGAGACTCATCTCGGCTCGGCAGCTGCGTCTCCCCAGCAGGTCTCACGTTAGCTAAGACCCCTCGCACACTCATTTCCTACTGTCTAGTGGAAGGACTAGATTGGAAGCATTGGTAGAAAAATTTCTGTTTGAAAAGAGACAGAGTTCACTGGAACTTCTAGTTCTTGAAGCAGTTTCTTAAACCCACTAGACCAAGTGGAACAGGAAGTTTTTCTCTTTCTTGTCCATAATCCAAGGACAAAATATAGGATGTTAGGTTTGTAATTTTCCCCCCTTTGCTGCTGCTGTGGCACCTCAGGAATCTCACTTTTAGCGGTGGTGTGGAGGTGATAATCCTCAATCGCAGGTAGCCCGGATTCCAGCAATTACCTGGCACTATGCTGCCATCTTGTGGCTAACTTACATGATCGTTTCGAAAGCAGAAACTCCTGGGAGCCATTTCACCTGAGACAAGCAGAGCCCCTCTGAGTCTCCGGAGGACAGCGAGGCTGAGAATCTAAGGTACTGCAGAGTGATGATGAGGAAATAACCCGAAGGGATTAACAATTTGCTAACTAATTGGGTGTTGGAATGAAGGACTGGAAGAAATTAAGAATGGTTTGTAAACAAGCATAAAAATCCATTGCCTTCTTCCCTGAATGCATCTCTCCAGAAAGTAACCTGCTGACAAATATTTTTATCTACCAGACTCTCCCTTCCCTGCCCTTTCTTTCTTCCCTCAACACTTTGATTTCCTGTTCCCCCAAAGCAACCTTTCCTATTTCTCCCTGTAAATCAATCACTTCATCTCCTTTCTTCCATTCCAAAACTTGTTTCTTCCAGGTTCCTTCCCCATTTTAGCAAAGCACAGATTTAAAGATAAATGACCCCAGTTTACAGGTGGAAAAAAATATCCCAGCACTAGGTAATCTGTGTAATCTGGACAGGCCATCAGAGCTCTCTAGAGCGCCAGTTCTTCATCTGTAAATTGCTAATGGCAAGCACACCACTGTAGTTGAGGGAACGATTCCTAATTTGTAATCTGAGGTTCACTTTCCCTTACTTCATTCTCCTTTGCTATCTTCCAACCTGTAGAGCTGGCTCTGTGCAAGGGCACAGCCTGACACTTAGAGTGAAACTGTCCTGTGTTTGAGAACCTCAAATTCTGGGAGACTTTCTCAAAAAAACATGGACATTTTTTAAAGAAAAACTGCAGTAGCTTCCCTAAAATGAATAGGTCCTCAAACTCTTAATTCAACTTGCTTTTGGGTTTGGCCAACTCAGCAAAATAAATTTGGTAAGTGATGTGGTAGAGGAAATTATTACAATCTTGCTTCACTGTTGTTTCTTAGACTTACTGTTCATCACACCTTCCCCAGGCTAACATCTGAGAAGTAGAAATACATCCAACATCACGTGACTGCCCACCCTCCCAGCGGATGGCCAATAACCACCTCAAGGTTAAAACAAGGGCCGGAGCGATAGAAATCAAGTACCAGTGGCTTTGTTTTTAAACACCCTAGCCAGGGAAGGATGGGAGAGATAGGACAGTGAGTAGGGCACTTGCCTTACACACAGCTCATCTTGTATCAATCCCCGGCACCACATATGGTCCCCTGAGCACTGCCAGGAGTGATCCCTGAGTGCAGAGCCAAGACTAAGCCCCTAAACACCACCCAATCTGGGCCCCTCATCCCTGACAACAAAAAAGAATGAAGTTATATATTGCCTGCTTGAGAGATTCAAACCCACAATAAACTTATTAGATGGTAGCAGAGCAAAATTCATATTTATTCTCCCTCAATCCCAGTCTAGATTCTAACCACTTGCATATTTTCCAGTAGACAAAGAAGTAATGTTCTCCATGTTCTTCATTAGAAGAAAATTAAATGGGTAGGCTCAAAATCTGTGTAACCATTTGCTTACTTTGGTTCCAGTTTCAGACATCGCTGCATATATTGGTGTGCGTACTGGTGTCTTCAGAGACTTGAAATCCAAGAACAGCTACAGAGTTCAAGGACAGGGACATTTATATTGAGCTGTTTCATGCCAATATTTTGCTTAGTCATGAGAACAGGATCCAAAAATTGAGTCAGTCATTTAGAGGCTATTTATGGTTTCTAGAAAAAAAAATTGGACTATGAAATAAAGGTAGGTTTCAGTATTCCCTTTAATGCTTACCAAGCCTTGTCAAATTCTAGACTTTGCTGACCATTTTTCTGTAAAACTCAGATTTTTTTTTTTGGTCACACCCAGTGGCGCTCAGGGGTTACTTCTGGCTCTGCACTCAGGAATTACTCCTGGCGGTGCTCAGGGGACCATATGGGATGCCGGGATTGAACCCGGCCAGCACAGGCCGGGCTGCGTACAAGGCAAATGCCCTACCCGGCTGGGCTATTGCTCCAGCCCCAAACCCACAGATTTTAATGTTAAAAATCAACAAATTCCTCTGTCCTAAGATAATTCGACTTTCTAATAAGCAGTCACCCTGAAACACCTTTTTGTTTCCTTCAAAGTTCACGGAAATGAGTCAAAAAAAAACCACCCTGCATTTTTTGAACAAAAAGTGACATGTACTGGGAGCAAGAGGCAAGTCAACGGGATGACTGCATGCTTTGTATGTGGGGGGTTAAACAACTATCACCACATGGTTCCCGAGCAACCTCCCAGCACAGAGCTAGGAGCAGCCCCCATGCACTGCTGAATATGGCCTTGTAGAGAAAATGGAAAGACTGTGGCCAGTCTATGGCCCTGCAGAAAACTGAAAGAAAATGGCAACTGTGTCTTGACATGAAAATTAAGAAACAGGCAGACACAGACCCAAGGGGCAGAGCTGCCAGCAGCTCTCCCCGTGCTTGGCTGACCATGAAGCATCCAGGAGAAAGGGCGGGTTCTAGACCCAGCCCACCACCCCAATAGGGCCTTGGAAGAAGCCAGAGGAACCTCATTCACCATAATCACAGTCATTTTCACATCCGGACTTCACAGATTGTCAGAGCCCCACCCAAGAGAGAAGCTGATTTCAAGCCTGGCTTGCCAGAGCCCCACCCAAGAGAGCAGCCAATTTCAAGCCCAGGTATGCAGGTCTCCGTAGTTAAAGTCACTGGGCTTCCATGCAGATGAAGCTGGTGTCTCTTTCCCTACCTCTGTCCTGTCCGGGAGGCCTGGTGGACCTGCCCACAAACTGCTTCTGGGCTGTCCGCCATGATGCAGAGACACAGACACACGGGGCAGAGCTACTACCGGCTCTCCCCTTGGCGTGTGGCTGCGTGACATCTCAAACTAGTAGAAACCAACTACGCTCCACCAGTAAAACTCAGAGAATAAATTCAAGAACAGAAATCAGTCAAATTCAACCAAAACAAAGCAGAGGGAATAAAATGGATTTATCAATACCATTTCCATGTATGTGCTTTAATGGTCAATATAATTAGGTCATTAATCATTATAACTAATGGTCAATATAATGCTCCTCAGCTGGGAGCATATATAATATATGCTTATTACTTATATGTGCTTATTAATATATGCTTATATGCATATTATATATGCTCCCAGCTGAGGAAGCAGGCAGGGGATCAGGGGTGGGTGGGAAATGAGGGTCTTTGGTGGTGGGAACACACTGGTGGTGGAAGTGCTGTTTGAACTATGAATCTTTTAACAACTGCATTATAAAAACCTTTTTACTTTGAAAATCAGTTTTAATAAAAAAATTTAAAAAGAAAATTAAGAAACAAAGCATTGAGTAATAAGTCAATGTTTTGTTTTCTAAATTTCATAAACTTTTTAAAAGTATCTACTAAATAATATTAATTTTTAAAAGAGTTGTATTACTCCAGTGTGGTAATGCTGTTCAAAAGCAACACAATTTACATGACCAGGCAAAGGAAATACATGAAAAAGTCATAATAAAAGACATTTTGGGGATCATTAGTAAAAATTTTAATATGCAGTATTTTTAGTATGGACAGCAATTAGGTAAGATTATTTGCCATTTATTAAGCTTTCTGAATCCAACCACTTGTACTATGAATATGTAAGAGAACAATTCTGTCTTCAGAAAGAACACGCCAATGTATGAGGCAGTACATGTCCAAGATCACCTACTCTGAAACTGTGAGCAACATCACCACAGAGACTGGCACATATGCAAAAGAGCAACAACAACTGGTGCTGGCGTGGATGTGGGGAGAAAGGGACTCTCATCCATTGTTGGTGGGAATGTTGACTGGTACAGCCTTTTGGAAAACAATATGGACATGCCTCCAAAATCTAGAAATTGAGCTCCCTTTTGACCCAGCCATGCCACTCCTGGGAATGCACCCTGGAAGACCAAAAACACACAGCAGAAACACCATCTGTACTTCTATGATCATAGCAGCACTATTCACAATAGCCAGAATCTGGAAACAACCCGAGAGCCTGAGAACAGACCACTGGATAAAGAAACTATGGTACATCTACACAATGGAACACCATGCAGCCGTTAGGAAAAATGAAGTTTTGAAATTTCCCTATAAATGGATGGACACGGAGAAGATCTTGCTGAGTGAAATTAGCCCGAGGGAAAAGGACAAATAAAGAATGACTGCATTCATTTGTGGGATACAAAAAAAAAAATCCCACAATTAATATGATACTAATATCCAAGACCAGGCAAAACATGCATCAGGAGATCGTTAGTGGTGGAATCTACCACAAGTGTGTGGGAGTCAGAGCTTAGGTGAGACAGAGAAGGGACTAAAGTGCTAATAATTGTTGGAAATGGTTAACGCCAGCCTAGAAGTGAGCAATGAATGTAGGCAAAGGGATATACATGATAACCCCTAAATGTATGAATTGCAAGCCACAACATGGAAGAGGAGAGGGGGGCATGGAGAGAGAAGAGAGAGGAAGTGCCTGCCACTGAGGCAGGCTGGGGAGGGAGTCAACGAACATTGGTGGTGGGAAATGTGCACTGGTAGAGGGAAGGGTGCTGAAACCTGTATGACTAAAACCTAATGAAGAACAGTTTTGTTATTGTTTATCTCACGATGGTATAATAAAATTTTTAAAAATTTTTAAAAATATATAAAAATATGAGTATCAAATGCAGAAGGAAAAAGCCTAGGTACTCATTAAACACATTAAATCAAATAAAAGTTGCATGTATTCAAACAAATGCAAATTAAAAAATTAAAAAACAGCAACAATAGTACTATTCGGTGGGAGAAAGTAACTGTGGCAAAATGGTAACAACTGGTGCTTCTAGGCAAAGGATCTGTGGGAATTTAGGTTCTTGTAACTGTCTTTACCTTAGAATTTTTTCAAAATAAACAGAAACATACAAGTCTAATTAACAAGAAATGGTTAGTTAGCTAATTAATTGATTGATTGATTAATGGTTAATTAGGGCAACATAGTAAGTAGCTCTGACAGACAGAAAGTTCCAGTGCAAATCATGAAAATACAAAGAGTTAAGTCCACTTTGTTACCTAGGAGGTAGCCCTGTCTTGCCATGGTATCATGATGGCAGCTGTCTAGAGAACATTTCCTGGGACTTACTTTCCTGATTTTCAGAAAGTGGTTATAATTTTAAACAAAATAGACCAACTCTTCTTCACTGTAATTTTCAACTACCTTGTCCAATGGACAACTTTCTCATTGTACTAACAAAATTACACCAAAAAATAAGTGTGTGTGTGTGTGTGTGTGTGTGTGTAGGTGCAAGTATGTGTGTTTGGGCTACACCCAGCAGTGTGTAGGGCTTATTCCTACACAGGACTCTGTGTGCAGGATTCATTTCTGGAAGTTCTCAAGGGTTCCTACATGGTGATGGGGATCAAACCGGGGTCAGCCCTACCCAAGAAAGTAACTGTGGCGAAACGTTACCGACTGGTGCTTCTAGACACCTCTCCAGCTCCTCCAAGTATTTTTCTAAACGAACTCACTCAGGATATTTCTGGATCATTTCAGGAAATGGCAAATGTATCTTAACATGAAAATTAAGAAAAGAAGCACTGAGTAACAACATTAGTGCTTGGTTTTCTTAATTTTATAAACTTTAAAAGTATCTACTAAATAATATTAATTTTTAAAACAGACTTGCATTACTCCAGTGTTTCTTCATGTGGTAATGCTTTAAAAAAAACGAAACAAAAACCTGAAAACCTCAATTAAAATTAATGAGCATTACGGGTTATTTTTCACTTTAGAAATAAGAGGAGACATTTTCCCCAATAAAATGAAAACTTTATTTTGCCATAATATCACAGAATTTTGCTAGAACACAAAATGAAAAGTGTTTTCTTTTTAGCTAAAGGAAAAACGTACTTTGTTTATTGAAAATTTAAACCAAAAATTACAAAAAAGGTCAATTTCATTGTTTTTAGTTTGTATAAAAATTATTTCTTCTATATTTATATAACAACACATCAAATTTTCCTTCTAACTATTTTTTTAAAGGAGTAACAATTTTCTTTTATATAGATATAAAGAACAACAAAATTCTTATTTAAATTCTAGAAAGGCTATAACCCTTTACTCGCACAAATATACATGTCATTTTCTTTGCAAATCTACAATTACATCAGTATTAAAATGTAAACAGTAAGACTTTGTTCATTTTTTTCTATTTAGCATTGCAAAGATGAAACTTCTGTTGATCTATTAACAGTAAGACATTTAGTTAAATTTCTACCTAAAAAGGCATAAATTAGTAACAAAGAGAAACCAGGTAGTGTCTTAAATGGGGAGAAATACCCTAGAACCCAGTCTTTTAAGAAGCACAGCACCATTCCAATTCAGCTTCAAGACATACACCATCTAGCATGCTTCCAGGGTCCTGAATAAAAGGAAAATACCAAGAACTTAATTTTCTATTGTTTTCATGGAAATAATAAAAAATAATCTTGCATTTATAAAATGATGTCGGACAATGACAATGTCCTTTAGTAGTTTAGAGTAAGACAAATAAAGTTTAAAGTTAATTATATTCCTCTTTTCTGAGGATCACATTAATTATAAAAGAAGAAATTCATACTTAAACATGCAAACATGGCAGGGATTCATTTACATTAAAAATTTACTCTCATTAGCTTCATTTCCTTTGTATAACCCTCATATTTCTAATTCTTAATCTCAGCATTAATTAACAAAATATTGTTAAATGCATAAGATATTGTCGGGAGCCATGGGGTCCCCAATGATATCAGGAAACAAATTCCCTTCTACCTCTGAAGCTGGTGGGGAATGGATGAAAACTCAGGAGTCCAGTGTAGTTCCAAAAAAGCTTTTATAAATTACCAATAAAACAAGCTCTGCCACTGCCATCCAAGACAATGGGATTCCCCAGACTCTAGCTCTTGGTCAGAACTTAGACCATGTGCTCAGGCCCAAGTCTCCCACCAAAGTGGATCCCAGGACCTCAAGTCAGTCCCCTTATATATCCAGAAATAATCCTGTCTTCAGGGAGGGTCATGTCAACAAAGATCAATGAATCAGCTACTAGGTGCAGAAGTAGGATAGTACCACCCTAGGGTGGTACCACACTTGTTTCAGGCCTAAACAAATAATTATGCAGGAACTGGTTCCTTTCTCCTAGATTATCTCTTATGTCAAAACACTGGAGAGAGAGGGAGAGCTGGTAAAAAGAAATACATCTCAATGGATGTATATTCATGGGGGAGAAACACATCATAATTTTATGGGTTTCATGCAATCTAGATGGTACTCACAAGGTCTATTTTCTGTTCTATACCAAGGTGATTTTGAGTGCCTTGTCTTCTGTTTAATGAAAGGGTCATGATCACCAGCTTGAGGGCAAATTAGCATGACCCTTCCTTCAATCTAAAATGATAGTCTCAACATAGCCAGCGTGGTAGTATCCTGGTAATTCAAATTGCCCTCACTGGGACTAGTGGGTATAACAGGAATTGTGCCCATCTAGATAACATTGATATCAGAGTAGAGATTATAGTAATATTTCAGAAGTTACTGATTCAGAGTCAAAATGACTCTTGAAACTGTCACAACCTCCATCAGTGTTCTGACAGAAGAGGGATCTCATGAGCACGAACCCTGGCTTAAGAACATGTAAACAGGCGACGAGCCATAGCATGTGGGGCCTCGGACGCGGCTGGGGAAGCTGGAACTCCGCTTTCCCAGGCTAAGCTGACCATGGGGCTCCCAGGAGGACAGATGGATTTTGGGATTGGGCCCATCACCTCTGGGGGTCCTGGAGCAGCCGGATGAGACTTCGCCCACCACACTAGCTACCACCTTCGCTGTCCAGACGCTGGGATACTACCTCACGACCAGATTAACAGAGCAAAACTAGTTTCAGCCCAGGTCACGCGGCTGCAAGCGGCCACGGGGTCCATCAAAATAGTGGAAACAGTAATGTCCTTTAATGCACTGCATTCCACGATGTGCAGGAAAGTTTGGCGGGAGGGAGAGATAGAGAGGAGAGAAAAGACATACAGAACCCGCCAAGTAGTTGAGGTGTGGGAGGGGGAGAGAAGTGGAAACATTGGTGATGGGAGATGGGTTTGGGTGGAGGGATGGGTGTTGGAACACTGTGGAATCAAAACTCTACATGAGCATCTTTCAATTGTATGTCTAAAAGTGGTGTAATAAAATTTGGGGAAAAGAAAAAAAAGAACATGTAAACAGCTTAAACTGTAAGTGGATTATACAGCAAAGCTCTCAAGCTAGCAACAGATACATGTTTTTTAAAATGTACACAATATATAAGTAAACAAAAAAGCTTTCATAGCTTTGGAAAACAGTTCAAGTATTTATTAGAAAACTTAAATATGATTTTGTAGTTTGACTTCTAGGTATGCTCAAGAGAAATGAAACATATGCTTAGGTAAAAACTTGCAACCAGCACACAGGGCATATTTCAGCATATCTGAAGAACAAAATCCACTCAAATGGCCACCAATAACAAACACATGAACGACGTGTGGCATATTCATACAACGGAAAGAAATATTATTACCAGTCAAAAAGGAATGATGTAACTGGTACTTGCTCTGTGGATGAGCCTTGAGAACATCAAGCTAAATGAAGAAATCAGACATGAAGCCCCATGTTGTATGATTCCACTTGCATGAAATGTTCAGAGTTCATAAATGTGAAAATAAAAAAGTAGATTTGTGGGCCAGAGAGCTAGTACAGGAGCTAAGGCACTTGCCTTTTTGCAGTCGCTGGCTTTAACCCTTGCTCAGTCCCCGTATCTCATATGTCTCCCAAGTATCTCTGGGCACAGACCCAAGAATAAGCCCTGGTTACTGCCAGGTGTGGTCCCCAAACAAAACGCATACTTTCCTTTCTATTGAAAAAGTCGATTTGTGGTTACACGGGCCCGTGGAGAAGAGGAAATATTGGGAGGTGGGCAGAAAGGGAATGGGAATGAGGAAGCCAAGGCCGCAGAGAAAGGAGACTGGGAGACTGTGGCAGGAACTGAAACGACCAAAACAGTCATTGGTTCCGTAGAATCCTGAGAGAGGGGTTTTGTATAAGATGAATCAAATGGTGGGGAAAAAAAGCTGGTAGCGGCCAGTAATGCACTATTATATGCTTCCAAGATTTTCCCGAATACTTTGTTTTAAGTGGCCTGACTACAAGAGTATGCTACCCACACGGCAGAGCCTGGCAAGCTAGCCGTGTCGTATTTGATATGCCAAATACCAGTAACAATTTTAGACCTCATTCCCATGACCTGATGGAATGGTTTGAGGCTCTTTATGTTCCTGGAGCAAGCAGATGCCCTTGGGCTACACTAGCATGAGACATGTCGGTCATATGAAGATGTTACTGGTGCCCGCTAGAGCCAATCGATGATGAACGGGAAGACAGTGATACAGTGATACAGTGACATTATAAACACCTACCAGTGTTCTGATGCAGTCTCACCCCGCTGCTTGTTTCGAGCCTGCTGCCGGGAGCACGAGGCTGTCCAGCTGTTGTCGATGACCTGTACTAACCAACCACTCATAAAACTTGTTCTCCACGAGCACCTGGAACTGCTTCCTTTGCTCCCTAAGATTGCAATTGAGAGGGGGGAGAAAAAGCAGCAAAATGTGATTCTCACTGATTTTATGCCAAGTGATCATGAAACACTTTATCGGGATAAATTATCTCTAGTTATTCATTTGTTCTCCACAAATAACTATGTTAAACTCTGTACAGTGGACTGCTCATTGACAATGAGCTCCTTACTAGTAATTACACACTTTGTTCTGCTGTCACTATTCACTAGCCATGTGCTGAGGATCAGTGGTGCTGACTAGTGTCCTGACTATAGGGCTGCGGTGGGGATAAGTGTTTACTGAAAAGAGAAGAGACAGCAACTGCGTGGCTCTAGGAATACAGCTCTCACTGTTATGGGGCAGTCTATGCGCCAGGGGATTGCCTACTCTAGCAGAAAAGATAAGCACTACACTAACTCTCTCTCTCTCTCTCTCTCTCTCTCTCTCTCTCTCTCTCTCTCTCTCTTTAGTATTTATTAAATACCTGGAAGAGAAACACACACACACACACACACACACACACACACACACACACACACACACACACACATACACTTTAGTATTTATTAAATACCTGGAAGAGAAATACAGCAGGAATTTTAAAAAAAGTATTGGGGATACTACGATAGAAAATGAGTGAACATCTAATCATGTCATTTCTAAAATGACAGGAAAGCAAAGATCTGACTGAAATAACAGTCTAAGCAAAAGACATATCCGAAGAACATTCCAGTCAGAGGAAACAAAAAGCTGCAAAGGCCTTAAGTGAGAGTAT
The DNA here is from genome assembly GCA_021461705.1 of Cryptotis parvus. NCBI lineage: Eukaryota > Metazoa > Chordata > Mammalia > Eulipotyphla > Soricidae > Cryptotis > Cryptotis parvus. The sequence continues at coordinate 14,368 of JAJIBD010015307.1, read as the reverse complement.
CTGTAAATGTTCAAGATTAGAAAGAGGAGGTGCCCTGCTCTTCCCTATCAGGAGGAGAGAGCTTGGCGAGGGCAGGTAGTTCTTGGTGTAACTATAATCTGGTCCCGTTGATTGTTCTAGACAAGTAGGTTCTAGACAAAATTACCACTTACTTTTCAGGGGGAAAAATTACCAGTTAGGAACACCCAGAAAATCTACCTCTTTTAAGCAACCAAAAAGAAAATGCCCAACAATCAACTGCAACTGTGGCTACTATGGCCTCCCTGGCCTGAGCCAGCACAGCAGCGGGCCTTGTGGCCACTCAGGAAAACACTGGTCTAGCCCACAGTATCTTACCACCTGACGACCCTCTTTCAGATCTCTGGTGACATGATCTTCATGCTTCTCACACTGCCTTATGCAGCTTAAAATTAATATACTGCAGATATTCTACAGCTCTTTCTAAATAGATGAAGCGGCAATCTGTATTCTAGTCCATATTTCAAAACCCCTTTCATGGTCCCTACTTAGTTTAACTTAACTCTAACTTCTACATTTCAACTTTACTGATCCCCAAAAGTCTTCAGAAGCCTGTTCAACCGAGACACCTGAGCTTAAACTTTACTGCTCCCCACCCAGAACCCTGTTTCAGCCACGGGAATTCCAGCGACCGACTTCTGCTGCCATATCATGTTACAGCATGTTATAACAGGATCATATACTGTTCAAAAGTATACATGCGGGGCTGGAGCGATAGCCCAGCGGGTAGGGCGTTGCCTTGCATGCGGCCGGCCTATGCCGCCCGGGTTCGATCCCCGGCATCCCATATGGTCCCCCGAGCACCGCCAGGAGTAATTCCTGAGTGCAGAGCCAGGAGTAACACCTGAGCATCGCTGGATGTGACCCAAAAAGCAAAAATTAAAAAAATTAAAACATTTAAAAAAAAGTATACATGAGATATAAAGAAACACAGTAAGGGAATAACAAATGGTAAAAGAACACAGAACCTGAGAAACAGTCCACAGTAGTACTAAGCTTGGGGAAGGCTCGGTATGGGGAAATAGGGGAAAACACTAGAACACTGAAGAAGGGAAACGGACACTCTGGTAAAGGGTGTGGTGTGAGCTGTGTGCATGAAATCCTGCTATTAATAGTATTGCAAATGACAGTGTTCAAAATTAAAAAAAAAAGTTCAGTAGCCTTAAAAATATTCTGCTCATTCAACAAGTGCTGGCGTGGATGTGGGGAAAAGGGGACTCTCATACATTGTTGGTGGGAATGCCGACTTGTACAACCTTTCTGGAAAACAATAGGGACATTCCTCCATAGACTAGAAATTGAGCTCCCTTTTGACCCAGCCATACCACTCCTGGGAATATACCCTGGGAAGCCAAAAACACACAGCGGAAACACAATCCGCACTTTTATTTTCATAGCAGCACTATTCACAATAGCCAGAACCTGGATGCCCGAGAACAACCAGTATGCCCGAGAACTGATGACTGGATAAAGAAACTGTGGTACATCTACACAATGGAATACTATGCAGCTGTTAGGAAAAATGAAGTTATGAAATTTGCCTATAAATGGATGGACATGGAAAGGATCATGTTGAGTGAAATTAGTCAGAAGGAAAGAGAGAGATAGAATGGCTGCATTTATTTGCATGACATAAATATATCAGGTGGTCTTACCAAAAGTGGAAATTACCGCAAATGGGAGTGAGGGAGTCAGAGGTTAGGTAAGACAGAGAAGGGAACATGTGTGAATAAATGTCGAAAGGGCTGATACCAACATAGAACTGAGTATTAAATACAGGGAAAAAAAATGCACATGATGGCCTCTAAGTGTATGTATTGCAACCCACAATGTGTAAGAGAAGGAAAAAGAGAGAGAGGGAGAGAGAAAAGAGATAAAAGAACCTGCCATTTAGGCAGGCTATGGGAGGGGAGGGAATTGGGGACATTGGTGGTAGGAAATGGGCACTGGAGGAGGGTGGGGTGCTGGAACACTATGTGACCGAAACCTCTAAACATGAACAACGTTGTAACTGTAATATTGTATAATAAAATATTTAATAAAAATTTTTTTTTAAATTCTGCTCAGTCCTCATTTTCTATACGAACTCTGCTCATTCTTCAAAGACAAAATCAAATCCTACTCCCTCTATAAATTCCCTGACTGTCTGACTAACAAAGCTGATTGATGTCTTCTGAATCAGTAGACCACACAGTGTGTTCCCTGGCATTTAGAATCCAGACTAATATCCTTGAAATAAAATTTCGTGGTAGACATAATAAACTACAATCATCATCTAAGTTCACTAAGTTTGTTACTTAAATTACTTTATACTCCAGCAGGAATAAACAAGTAATCTCAGAATAAAAGATGTGTTTATAATGGCTAAAATTGTTTTTTAAATAAACATCGCATTTTTTCTTTTTTTACTATTGATTCAGTACTATTGATTCCAGTACTGATTAAAAACTGGCATTAGTCTATGGAGCAGCATTGGGAATGCACCCACAGAGTCAGTTGGTGAGTGGAGAAGCCAGGAAATCTAATTAATGAGTTCCTCAGATGATTCTATTGCACAAGCAAGTTTGGGAATTACCAGTATATGCAGAGAAACAGAAAACGAAAACCAACACATGCCATTATTGGATTTGTGGCCTATTCTATATAGGCCATTTCATTTACGTATCTTATATCTGCTAACTAAATCAAAGCTTCATAAAAGGGAGACTAACACTTAAATAACTACTTTCATTCCCCAACCAAAAGTTTTGGCAAAAGACACGGTTGTTTGCATTACTTCAGCACAGCTATTAAGCACATCCAAGATAATTTGCTTTCCTGTGGAGTTATGCATTAAACACAGGATTACGTCAAGGAAAGACTTACTTTGTCAAACGAGCCTCCTTCACGGTTTTCTGCCAGATTTGTATCTTCTGTTCTCTTTGACCCAGCGCTTTCTGGTATGCAGATGGAAGACCCCCAGGAATCTCGGTCGTGTCCCCTTCCATTTCAAAGGGAGTAATAAAGACATAGAATTCACTGGGTGGCAGGAGCCGGAAGACACTTGCGTCTCTGTTCTCTCTGCACACGATCATTGGGTTATCCCAATAGTTAGGCACTGTAGCCAGACCGCTCCTGGCCATATGATCCTCCAGCATCGGGTAGTGAGTATGAAAGGGGGGCAAAGGTTACGGCCTGGTTTCCAGAGAGAATAAGTGGGCGTGTAGGTGTCAGAAGGTGAAAAGACGCAGGCTGTTGTGGAAGAGATGGAGAGCCGGTGGCAAACAGCAATGACCTTAACGCTGTCACAGCTGTGGAGGTGAAGAGCAGTCTGTACGGGGCCCAGGACAAAGGTGCTATTCCTGCACTTCTCAATTGTCACAGATCTAAAAGTTGGGGGAGGGGGAAAAAAAGGTGAATTCCACTGGATGAGAGTTAAGATGCAAAAATCTCTCACCGTAACATTACTAATATTATAATGCTACTCTCTGATGGCAAAAGAAACCTCAATCATCGTCAAAATAAAATGTCATGATGCCAGAAGAGTATGAAGACGGTGCTTACCGCAAGGGAGAGAGCAGATAGATGAAAGATTCGTTGCAGCGATGGATCTTCACGTGTGCGCCCACCAGGGTATCGGAGCTCTTGGCCAGTGTCTGCTTGTAGACCTGGCTCATCACTACCAGGCGGTGCGTCCCGGGGCCACTTGCATATTACAAGCTATCTTGGCTCTTTTGGTCGCCCCTTCAACTATTTCAAAATAAATGAGTGGACAGTTGCAACTCAAGATATGCAATTACAAGTATCTTCATGCAGGTATGTTTAAATCTAAACACATATGAAGTTACCAAAACATCCTATCTGGGTGTTGGGTACTGTTTCCTATATCACTCTCTATGCTTTTCCATTATGTTTGACATAGTTCATAATTTTTGTTTAAAAAACAATTTTAAATCTCCAGTTTTCTTTTACAAAATTCAATATCCCCCATAATTTATATTGCCCATAATATTGCCAAAACTGTTCAGTAATTGTTCAGAATTCATACTGCCCATAAATTGAATTTTTTTCACCTCTGTCCTTCAAATTAACAAAATGCCCAAGGCCAAATAGATGGCTAAGCAGAACCTGCTCACTCAGGTATCTTCTCTTACATGTTTTAATTGACATCCAACCCCTAAACAATCTCTTAAATTGTCAGGATGTCAATTGTACGCTCTTCCTGTACCATTTCCATTTGGGTTCATGTATTTATTCCCGAGATCAGTACAAAGAGCACATCTTCCTGTCATACATAGTACCCTGCACAACCTGACAAGCAAAAAATTCTTATAGATTGTTCTGAAATACTGTACTGCAATTTTGTGGTTTGCTTTGCAAACTATATGTCCCCACAAGACATAATCCCCACCATTTTGGGAAGGAAATTATCCAAATATCAAGATATACACAAGTTTTGGTTTTTGCTACATGATGGAGTTGAAAGGTGTTGATGGAGTTGAAATTTAACCTCATAAATCAATAATTTAAAGACTATATAATAATTTGTATCACACCTTCATTACAAATATGTTTATTGTAGAAAAGTTAAATACTAGTTAGTAAAAGAAGATACATTTTAAATCCTGGGGGCCAGAGAAATAGTACAGCAGGTAAAGTATTCGTCTTGCACACAGCTGACCCAGGTCCAATCCCTGGCATCCCATATGGTTCCCACAACACTCCAGGAGTGATTCCTGAGCAGTTAGGCACAGTTTAAAACCAAAAAATTAATCGCAACCCTCCCATCTTCCACTATGAACACTTCAGAATAATCCTAAACTACATCTCCTTTTTTTTCCTACAAGTGTCTAACTTAACAATGCTTTAAACTTTACCTGAACCTAAATATTATTTTTATCAACATAAGAATTATATTACATTGTCTCCATATCATATAATTCTTATGTTGATAAAAATAATATAGGTTCAGGGTAAAGTTTTATCATTATTAAGTCAGACATATAGGTCAAGACCCTGAACGAGCGGTTTGAGACTCTTTGTATTCCTGAAGCAAGCAGATGCCATTGGGCCACACTGGCAGGTGATAGGGTCCATGGAAATGTTACTGGTGCCCGCTCGAGCAAATTGACGAATAATGGGATGTCAAGTGTCAAGTGATCAAGTGTCTCCGTATAACTGGAGCCTTACAAATGTGAGATTTTCTGACCTCAGACTAGAGGTAGGAAATCAAATTGCAGGATCACAGTCTCTTTGTTTCAAGATTCTGTTGAAGATAATTGCTCAACCCATTTTATTTTTCAGTATTATAAAAATCTTATACAAAATGGACTTTTTTATACATGTACAGAACTCATATTTTCTTCTGAATGTTCACTTAGAGTACAGAAGATTTCTTTGTGCTTGAAACTGAAAGGTTGCGTCAATGTACTCTAGTGCTTGGGGTTTGTTTTCGTCCCCAATATTCGCCTTGGTGTCGCACTTAGAGACCGTGTGCCCAGTCTCTCTTTTTCTCTACACATACATTTGGGTTATAACGTCATATCCCTTTAGCCATTACTGAGCTTCAGAAATAGATACCGGTATCTAACAACAACAAAAAATAGACAGCAATACAACCAGGGTCAGATTCTGTGGAAAGACCAGATTCTGTTATATTGTGCAGAAAATAACCTCGAGCCAATAAGCTACGAAAGGGAGAGGGAGAAAGTCAGAAGAGGGCGAGGCGGTTCAAAGGGCTGAAGCACCTGCTCTGGGGGAATCCCGGTGGCACCTGAGTGCTATGCCACCCGCAGTCCCACCAGGCGTGCCACGCCCTGGCCCCCGAGTCAGGACTGAGGAAAGCAGTGGAGAGAGAACACTCAGTAAAGCCAGAATTTCTGTTAACTGCAACCATAATTACCTGAGCTAATAAATCAACCTCTGAGCTGCTGCTGCTGCATCAAGAGGAAAAGTCATAGACAAAAAAGAGACGGTGCTTTGTTCTTTCATAGGCGCGATTATTTTAGTTCTCCCCCAGAAGATACGTGACTAGTAACACATCAGAAAACACTAGGCCCTGCTTTGTCATTCAATTGAATATCATTTAAAATATTTGAAAAATACCTTGCTGAGCCCAAGCCAATTTCTTTCCAGACTTGAGGCAAGCAGATGTAGCGAAGGGGTTACCAGTCAAAGAGGCTCTCAACCAGGCTTCCAGCTTGCAGTAAGAGAAGGTCTTAGAGGACTTTGAGAAGCCACTTTCTGCATGCAGTGGCTGCCACAGCGCAAGTTCGTGGAGAGGGTATATCTTCCTGCCTTTCTTCACTGTACCTTCAATAAGAAAGCTAAGAGCCACCACCGCCTCTCGGGAGACCAGACTACTATGGGCTGAATGAAATGATGCAGTGAGTTGTTCTGGATCTAAGAGCAGCTCAAGAAGATCTGACAGATGATCAGAGACAAAAGCTTGATGACTGTAATCATTCCAGTTCTAAAAAATATCAAAAGAAAGCATGCTTAACAACATAGATAAGAAACATAAATGTTTTATTTTGTACTTAAGATGTTTGCCTCATTCTCAAAGAAGTACTGAAGGTAGGAACATAAACCTTGTGAATTTCTGTGCATATGACAGGCATAAACAGATTCTTGTTTATGCCTCAGATGATTCAAATGCAATATTACCATTCATAGTGTGCCAAAACACAATGTTACACATTTAATGTTTTAAGCTAACCACAACCTGAAGATAAATGCCATTACCACACTCACTTTATAATTGAGGAAGTACACATACAAAAAGGTAAGGAACTTGCTCAAAGTGATGGCTAGTAAAAACTCTTTAAAGTTTAGAAAGGAGAACGCAAATAACCACCTCATTTATTCTGTGAAGCACAGGGTTTATTTGTCTTTTCCAATCAGTATGAAAAGGGTGAAAAAGAAATTGATCTGATAGTGACTATATTTAAGAGAAAAGGATAACTTTGGAAATAAGCTTCATGTAGGCGAATGTGCCCAGATTTGGCTCATTTGACATATTTTTTTTGAATTCCTCTTTCATATTTTTTGAGCCATGTCAAGTGATAAATCATACAAATTAAATTTTCTGTCCTCTAGGAACTCAGAGTTAATGTACTGTAAAGAAAAAAGATAGCATATAACAGAGATTCATAAAGAAATTCTATGAGCATGAGGAAAACAATGAACTCCATTTGAGAAAAATCACAGTGGAGTGCTATTGAAGCAGATTCTTAACTGATACAGGGGGCGTGTGAGCCGGAACCAAGCATCTTACACCTTGTGTGAAATACTAAAACATCAGAATTTTATTTTGCATGCCAGGGTCTTTCGAACTAGCTGCTAAATAGCTGTATTTATGTTCTTTTGAAAAACTCCCATTCAGTGTCAAGAATAACCTACCAAAGCAGAGCTGCTCACAGCCTCCCCTGCTCTGTAACTCGTGCCCTCATTCCCCGCCTCACCACAGCAGGCCCTGACATGGCTACCTGGAGAACACTGTGAAGATAACAATGACAACTAGAATCCACGGATGGAGTTTAGACAGCAGATTCATTTCTAAAAGTATAGAACCCTTTGAGGATTGCAGACTAAAAGCAGGGTGACCAGCTAGGATCTAATCACAGAGATCAATCTTTCCCCTCTCTGTCCCCGATCAAAACTCAGCAGTAACGATATCAGAGGTGGGGAAAAGGAACAGATTTTTAAAAGTTATTTCAGAGGCAGAATCAGTGAGATATAAAATCTACTTAGATATGAGTGGTAAGAAAAAGCTTTGGTGCCTTATGATCAAATTTAATCTATAAAGACAATATAATTTAAGTAAAGGAAGATTTTAATATAGGGATGCAAACAAGTCTCATACTAGCTGCAAATGCTGTATTTATGTTTTATTGAATTTTCATCACTATTATCCTCTTTTTAAAGAAGAAAGCAAAGTACTGGAGAAGTTAATTATGACTAAAGCTGTGGGAGATTTAGAGCAGAACAAGATCTGAATGCAGGCTACCTTAACGCAAAAACCCTAGCTCGCAGCGGTCACCAGCAGGAACTCCATGTGCAACAACAGGCAATGCGTGTTGTTGCATTGCCTCTAACTCTGCTGAAATGGGATATTCTGAATTCAAGGTAAAGGTGGGCATCTACGTGAAGAGGCGCATCTAGGAATGCACTTCACGAGTCACTGAGAAATATGGAGTCTGAGAAGAGAAACCAGGACGCCCCAAGAAGAGACAAATTTGCCAGAGGCAGAATACAGGAGGAACAGGGGAAGGAATTGTCAGGGGAGAGGATTCATGAGGAAGCATGAGAAAAATCCAAAGCAGAACTAGGAGAACAGTGTCATGAAAAACGAATATAAAAGGACCAAATATCTGAATTTATTTTATGCTTAGAACATGTTTAAAGACTCTATACATGGCAATAAAACTGAACGCCAAATTTTAATTAATTTTTTTTCAAAACACTTTTCCCAAACTACAGGCTGGAGCGAGAGTACAGAGGGTAGGGTATTTGGCTCTCACGTGTTCGACAAGGTTCGATCCCCAACATCCCATCTGTACCCCCCCTAAGCATGCGGAGAGTGATTCCTGAGTGCAGGTCCAGGAGTAAGCCCTCAGCATCGCAGGGCATGGCAAAATGAATAAATACCAAAAAGAATGATTTGTTTGGCTGGAGTGGTAGAACAGCAGGTAAGGCCCTTTGCCTTTATATTGCCCAAGAAAGGTTCAAGCCCTGGTATCTAGATAGTCCCCCAAGCACCACCAGGAGTAATTTCTTAGTACAGAGTCAGAAGTAACCCCTGAGCATCACTGGGTGTGGCCCCTCAAAAAACAAGCCCAAACCAAAACACCCCCCACAGAATACTGTTCCCAAACTAGGTTTGATGTCCTTTATATTACAAGAAAGAAAACATTTTCTAAAACTCAAAAAGGTGAGAGTTAAATTAACATCTAGATTATCTTATCGTTTATAATTATTCAAGCATGTTGAGTTTAAGTATGTTTAGGCAAATTGTTTATGCATAGGAGGTATAAAATGTGCCAGAAGATTCAACAACCTTTGCAAATATTACAACTTCTCATGTACACTTCGTCAAATAAGCACATTCAAGTTGATGTGCAAAAGCAATGGAGTGCTAAAAGTGTATGGTGAAAGATTTCCCAGAAATTGTGTAAGGACTTTTTGTGCCAATGAGGGAACACAAATAACTTTTCTATATTAAAATTACACAAACTGATTTTGTTTTGTAATTTGGTGCATCACTTGTATCACTTGTCTTCCCGTTGTTCATCGATTTGCTGGAGCGGGCACCAGTAACATCTCCATACGTCCTGTCACATGCTAGTGTAGCCCAAGGGCAACTGTTTGCTCCAGGAACATGAAGAGCCTCAAACCATTCCTTCAGGTCATGGGAATGAAGTCTATAATCATTACCGGTTTTTGGCATATCAAATACGACACGGGTAGCTTGCCAGGCTCTGCCGTGCAGGTGGGATACTCTTGTAGTCGCCTCTCATCTTGTGCATTTATTGATGAACTGCATTGAATTTGGTGCAGAAAAGTAAAAAGAGACAAAAGCAAGCAAATCACTGACTTATGTAAGCAATTCCAACAAGCCCTAGCTTGCTCATAAATCATCTCTTTCATAAAACGAGCAGAAAATGGATCAGTACCTTAGGACAACTGGACTTTTCAGCAAGATCAGGAGACTGAGATCTGTTTCTAGGACTTGGCCACTCTTCTCCGATCAAAGAGGTCCTGAGAGAGACCCTGTTTAATTGCTGTATGTATAAGAAAAGCAGAAACTGCAGGGTGTCCACTGAAAGCTGGACAAAAGAAAGTAAATGATGACCACATCAATCACTAGTCAACACCAAACAGATACAGTAAAACAAATTCACACAGATTATTGATCCTAAGACAACTGTAAAAACATTGTCAGCACTTGGTATGTCTGATCTCAAATGCTGGAGTGCCTGAAACTGACTTGTGGTCACTATCTCCTCCACAGCCCACCTCTGGCCTTCTAAGACCAAATCTTTTCTCTCAAAAATGGATGAAAAAAAAATGATTAAGTACAGACTTTAAAAGGACGTTATTCCAAGTTTAGGGGGGGCGTGCCAGGGTAGGATTTGCCTTGCGCGGCCGGCCATCTGGCCTGGGTTCGATCCCGGCATCCCATATGGTCCCTGAGCCCGCCAGGAGTAGTTCCTGAGTCGAGCAGGGTAACCCTGACTCTGGGTGTGACCCAAAAGCAATAAATAAATAAATAATAATAATAATAATAAATAAATAAAAAAAAAAAAAGGACGTTATTCCAAGTTTAAAACTGTTAAAAACAAATAAACAAAACCCTGCGGAGGCCAGGGGGCTAGCCCAATGGGCTGGAGCAGCGTCTTCACGGCGTGGGAGCCCTGGGCTTGCTCCGCGGCACTGTGTAGGCTACGTCCCGGCACACAGTGTCACCAGACACAAACCAAAGCCCTCAATAATCGAATACATAAATGAAGGAAAGGAAGAATAAAACTTAGTTAGGATAAAGAGAATTATTTAACCAATGGCTCAGCGACGTATCCAGGGAGTTTCAGATATCGGTGCACTGTCTGAAATTACAAGCAAGTTTTCAGCAATCAAGCATTTTCAGGAGATTTTTTTAGTTTTCATCAAATTCTTAAAGAAGGGTTTAACGTAATAAAAGAAAAACACTGGGCCAGAGCGATAGCCCAGCGGGTAGGGCATTTGCCTTGCATGCAGCCGGCCTGTGCCAGCCCTGGTTTGATCCCCGGCATCCCATATGGTCCCCCAAGCACCGCCAGGAGTAATTCCTGAGTGCAGAGCCAGGAGAAACCCCTGAGCATCGCTGGGTGTGACCCAAAAAAAAGCAAAAAAAAAAAAAAAAAGAAAAAGAAAGAAAGAAAAACACTATCGGTCTGATCGGTTATTTCTTTTTTTTTGATGATTGTGGTTATGCTTGTAAACCATTCCCCCACAGCACAAACAAGGAAGTCCTTGTGCTAAGCCAATGAAGGGCCAGGATTCCTTGCTACTGTAACCAGCCTACTCCGGTTAATATACTTCCTCTGTGAGACCTTTCCTCATCATCCAATATCCCGAGGGAATTATCTGCTTCAAACTTCTATCTTATTTCATGTAGTTTTATTACTGGTCATATTACACTATTAAACGATGCTTTTTGTTCCTTTTAAAGTAGTGCCTAGGCTGGGGCTGGAGCCCAGCGGGTAGGGCGTTTGCCTTGCACGCAGCTGGCCCATGTCGGCCCGGGTTCGATCCCCAGCATCCCATATGGTCCCCGAGCACCGCCAGGAGTAATTTCTGAGTGCAGAGCCAGGAGTAACCCCTGAGCATTGCCAGGTGTGTCCCGAAAAGCAAAAAAAAAAAAAAAAAAAAAGAAAGAAAAAATAAAAAAAACATAAGGTAGTGCCTAGGGACAGATGCTGCCGGACGTCACACCTGGCCTCTCCTCTGCCGAGCAGGTGCTCCAGCACTCCAGTCTCCTGTCTCCTGGGGCTAAGCAGCACTTTTATTTATTTTGTTTACACACAGCCTATGAGCTTCAAGGGGTCATAGCTGCCAACCTAGTCATTTCTTTTTGTTTTGCCTTTTTGGGCCACACCCAGCGATGCTCAGGGGTTGTTACTCCTGACTCTGCACTCAGGAATTACTCCTGGAGGTGCGCAGGGGAGCACATGGGATGCCGGGATCAAACCCGGTCAGCCACACACAAAGGCGAATGCCTTCCCGCTGTACTATGGCTCGGCCCAACCTAGTCATTTCTAAACCCCAGCACACGGTAAAGACCTACTTAAAAATGATAATAGAGCAGATACGGGTTTGCCTTGAACTCAGCCAATGCAGGTTTCATCCCAGAATCCCATATGGGCTCCCCAGCAATACCAGGAGTAATTCCTGAGTGCAGAGCCAGGAGTAACCCTGAGCATAGTGGGTGTGAACCGCTTCCCCAAAAAAAATAAAGTTCAGTGTTCTGCCAGTAAAGTACTATCAGTGGTTGGTTTGTAGGCATTCACTCACCTCAAAACATTTTTCAAGTCAATGAAAACATTTCTCTCTTTAAAGTGCAGCTTCTGAAATATTACTGTCTTGGGAGGAGGTGAATTAGGATTGCTAAGTATGACCTAGTTCTTTAAAGACTGCAGGTGGGACCTGCGAAAGCTCAGAGCATGCTCTGGAGTCACACAGTCATTAGCCTGAAACATGCACAGCTAATACCGAAATAGAGAGTTCGTTCCTCAAAAGAATCATACAGACACACACATCTAAATCCACACCTGATTTCTCCGTTTTTCCACTTCATCCTCCGACAAGCAGTTCGACACAACCTCGGACCATTCCAGGCGCTCCTGAGGTGTCTTCACGGCAAGACTGTCAAATATTTCAAAGTAAAAGCCAGGCCAGCTCCTTAGCCAACTGCAGCTTCCCACATGCAATGTGCCGCCATGTGGACCAGTAGAGGCGAGGGTAGGCGCCCTCTGAGGCCCGGGCTCGCACACGTAGGTAGAGATCTTCCTGAGGTAGTGAAGGCTGAACTTGGACGGAGGGGGCACCTGCAAGGGCGCCCACAATAAAGGGCTCTGCTTTCACCCAAAGGAGAACTCCTCCGCACTGATCCATATTATCTCCCAGGACATCTGTGTAAAAAGGCTTCTTGGCATACCTAGGGAAACAACTTCTTCACAAACTTATCTGCAACAAAGGACCCTTATATTTTTTTTCTTATATGATGACTCCTCCTTGTTTTTAACCAAGCTGTACTGTGCTCAGGAGGTCCCCGGGAAGCTCCCCCCAGGGGCCGCATCTGACAGTGCTCCTGCAATGCTCAGGGCCCATGCTGTGATGGAGACAGAGGAACTGGCTGGGTTGCTCAAGAAGGAAAGTGTCTTAGCCCCAGGGTCTGGCTCCTGAGCAAGACAACGGATTGTGAAGAAACAATTATTTTACTTGACTTGTTCAAAGTGGCTATTGAGGCAGTGAGTGTGAATGCTGAGGTATGAGTTACATCCCTTCTCAGGATATTAGAGCCAAAAAAAGGAAAGAAAAAAAAAGTCATCTTCCATGGGAACTCTTGTTATTCCCTGAGGAAGAACACTGATTAAAATAAAGGGGATACAACTTTATAGTCAAATCATGTACTGGCAGAGTTTGATTGGTTTAAGATTGGGGGTCTTTGCTGGCCACATACGTTCAGTATGAAGCAATAAAGCCAGGAGAGAATGCTTATAAAAACATAAACTGCAGGGGCCAAGTGATAGCCCAGCAGGGAGGGCATTTGCCTTGTATGTGGCCGACCCTGGTTAATCCCTGGTATCCCAAATAGTCCCTGAGCACCGCCATGAGTAACCCCTGAGCATCGCCAGGAGTGACCCAAAAAGCCAAAAATAAAAAATAAAAATAAACTGCAAAGTGAGATCAAGAGAATTGAAAGCAGCTTTACTGTTACAGCAAAGTTGCTCCATCAAATTCTACCTATGCTTGGCTTAGTACTTTTTATCATTATGTTGTTACATGATCCCTCTGAAATATTTATAAAATACCTAAAAACTGAAGGGAAAGAAATTATTTCAGGTCCTAAAACAATGGTAAACTATGATACCATTACAATAAAGTTAATTTGTGGTACATACTATTTCTTATCAACAGAGGACAGAATATTTCTGAATTTTTATAACTTTGGTAATACCATACAACCAATTCTGAACTATTTTGAAAGGCATAGACTCTAAATAAGCATAACCCAGCTTATTCCTTTATAGACATTTTTTGCCCCCAAAAATAAGACAGGTAACCACTAAACTGGATGAAAAGCCCATGGGTTCGCTTCCCTATTCCACTCTTGTGTATATTAAAATGTTCTGATCATAAAAACATTTTCGTGTTTTCACTATTACTCACACTGTAGTTACCCTTTTGTATGTCTTCTATACTGATTCTTTGCAGCAAAAATTCAGATATGCATTGTGAAATGATGTAACTGATATTTCTGGAGCTTGCGCGTCCTCATTGTTTTCCAAAATGAATGCATCAAATTGTACATGACCAAAGCACCTTCTTCAGGAGGCATTCCTCAACATTAAGGAACAGAGCTTAAAAAACAGGGATGGAGAGACAGGTGCTCAGGCAGTCGCCTTGCACCCAGTGGGACTACTCAGATCCCAGCAACCATGGCAGGAGCGAGCGATGACCCCTGAAGCACAAAGCCCGGAGTCAGCCCTGGGCACCTCCGAGGTCACCTGAGCTGTCGTCGCCGTCCTCCTCCCACCGAGAAGTCCTTCCATAAGAGAAAGATGTCTTGGCTATTATAGTATCACACTTCGCCACAGATTCAAAGAAAACC
>JAJIBD010015305.1:0-13338 GCA_021461705.1 Cryptotis parvus | reverse complement strand
CATGTATCTGTGACCAGATATGCAGTAAAAATAATAGAATATTGTTATAGTAACAATAGAATATTATAATATTCTAATAGAATATTAGAATGATAGAGTATTATAATAGATATAGTGGATCATCTTAGCAGTAAAATGTTACATGTAAAAAAGAAATAATAGGGGCCAGAGCGATAGTCCAGCAGGTAGGGTGTTTGCCTTGCATGCGGCCCGCCAGTGCCGGCCCGGGTTCGATCCCCCGGCATCCCATATGTTCCCCAAGCATGACCAGGAGTAATTCCTGAGTGCAGAGCCAGGAGTAACCCTCTGAGCATTGCCGGGTGTGACCCAAAAAGCAAAGAAAAGCAAAAAGAATAAATAAATAAATAAATAAATAATAAAAAAGAAATGACCAAAATCATATATATAATAAAAATTCCCTTGTGAAGCTCAAAAACACCTAAACTTCAGCAATATGCTTTTTAGATAATTATGTGTGTAAGTGCACTGATAGAGAAATTATATCCTTACACAGTCTATGACAAGTCAAAATGGTTTAAAAAAGGAAGTAGAAAGAATGAAAATGCATTTTAGTAGCTCATAAATGCCCACTACTGAATGGATGTATTGTATAACAAAGATATAATCCATGAACCTAATATTATTATTATTCCATAACTTTTATCATAGGTTCTCTTTCCTGTAGAAACAACATCTGGATAATTGCCTATATATATATACAACTCTGTGCTAGTGAATTTATTGAAAAAAATCAAATTGCAATTAAATGTGCTAATATTATATATTTCAACTTCAAATAGCATGAAATCATTTGAGAAAAATGTCCATGTTAGAAGTGTAAGAAAATTAAAAACATGAAATCTAGCACCTAAGGGAACATTCCATACTGTGACTGAAATAAGTCTCTGCTATTAGGTATGATTTCTATTTTTCATTTTCTTTTTTCTTTTTTTTATTATACCTCCGTGAGATATACAATTACAAAGCTATTCATGATTGGGTTTCAGTCATACCGTGTTCCAGCACCAATCCCTCTACCAGTGCACATTTTCCAACACCAGTGTCCCCAGATTCCCCTCCCCGCTACCCAACCTGCTTCTTTGGCAGACACATTTTTTCTTTTTTTTTAATATATTTTATTATACCACCATGAGATAAACAATTACAAAAATGTTCATGTTTTAATCAGCCCACCCAGGAGGGATGCTACCTCAAGACCAGATTAATCAAGCAAACAAAAGTCCGAACCCAGGTAGGCAGCTCCCAGAAGCGGGAATCACCGGAATTCGTTGGATGAAGTCGGGCCGGCCCTTCCCCTCCATTTTGTCTGAGCCTGGTGGCCCTGCCCAGGAGCTGCCCTGGGGCGACCAGCCATAACATGCAGAGACTCAAATGCAGCTGGGGAAGCTGGAACTCAGCTTTCCCCAGGCTCAGATGACCATGGGGCTCCCAGGAGGACAGATGGGTTTTGGGAGTGGGCCCATCACCTCTGTGGGGTCCCGGAAGCAGCCGAATGAGTCTTGCCCACCACACTAGTCGCCACCTTAGCTGTCCAGATGCTGACCATGAGGACCCTCAGTTGCGCGGCCACTTGCAGCCACGCGGTCCATCAAACTAGTGGAAACAGTTATGTTCTTTAATGCACTGCATTCTATGATGTGTGGGAAAGTTGGGCGGAGGGAGAGATAGAGAGGAGAGAAAAGACATACAGAACCCGCCAAGTAGTTGAGGTGTGGGAGGGGGAGGGAGGTGGGGACATTGGTGATGGGAGATGGGTTTGGGTGGAGGGATGGGTGTTGGAACACTGTAGAACCAAGACTCTTACATGAGCATCTTGCAATTGTATGTCTAAAAGTGGTGTAATAAAATTTGAAAAAAAAATGAACATGATGGCCTCTAAGTGTATGTAGCGCAACCCACAATGTGTAAGAGAAGGAAAAAGAGAGGAAGAGAGAAAAGAGATAAAGAACCTGTCATTTAGGCAGGCTATGGGAGGGGGGAGAGAGTTGGGGACATTGGTAGTGGGAAATGGGCACTGGTGGAGGGCAGGGTGCTGGAACACTATGTGACTGAAACCCCTAAACATGAACAATGTTGTAATTGTATATCTCCCGGTGGTATAATAAAATATTTAATAACAAAATTTAAAAAATGTTCATGTTTGGGTTTTGGCCCTACGGTATTCCAGCACCCATCCCTCCACCAGTGTTTGGCAGGTACTTTTCTACTCTCTCTCTCTCTCTCTCTCTCTCTCTGTCTCTCACTCTCACTCCACATTGCTTTGCAATACAGACAAATTGTATTGGTTTGCAATACAGACACTGAAGGGTTATTAGAGACATGGTTCTCTTAATGAAGAAATTCCTTTGTGAGCAGCAGTCTCTAAGGTCTTAATCACCTTAACATAGCTTTCTGTAGTAATGAACATAAACTTTTCCATGTTACAAATAATTATTCTTGCATTATATACAAATCAACATGGTATACTCCCTACTTAGGCTGAAATTTACCTACAAATATGTCAACAAAAAACACATTAAGAGAGAATCCTTGACTAGGAGTAAGGCTCAACTAGGAGTAAGGCTCAACTAGGAGTAAGGCTCAACTTGTTAAGCATGTATGAGGTTCTGGATTTGATCCCTAGCATTGCTAAAAATAAAGAGGCCTCATATAAAAAATGCATTTATTTAAACTTATCATATCATCTGCCAATATTCTGTTTCATTTTGCTCCATTGTCCATAATAAAGACATCTATGAAATCCTAGTGCACCCTTTACAACCGTATGTGAACGTGCCTGTAGTGTTAGTGTAAGAAACCAGTGACTGTGATAATAGTTTGAGATTATGATTGCCTATCAAGGATTTATCTGAAAAAAAATCAAAGAAGCAAAGGATCATCGTGAAGCAGACCATGAATACGGTAAAACCACATGAGAGCATGACAGTTGACATCTTTCCTGATTAAAACAAGATGATTTCTTATACATTTGTTTTCTGGTAAGTTTTTTCTATGCTATCATGAGAAATACAAGAAAATACATCCTACAATGCATAAACTTCAGACATCATAGACTTCCAAGATAAAAGCAAAAAATGTAAAATGTATGTGAATTACAAATACTTGTCCATGTTGGAAATTAAATTAAATTTCAGCCAGAGGAGTTACTAAAGTTTTTAGTTGCTGTAATTCTAGGTGCCAAGAGGCACATAGTATATTCTATCATTTATATCTTCCTCATAGCCATCCTAAAACTATGGTGATAGTAAGATAAAAGCTGCATGTTATAAAGCTCAGTTATCTTGCTCAAGTACACAAAATGTCTTAGAACTGATGCCACTCTGACAGAATCTAGGGTCTGCCCTAGAGTCTAGGATCTGAACTATTTTTAACTAATCTTCTCCATCAACTAACTGTACCCACAATAATATGGACTTTTTACCTTGCAATTAATTAAACATTTAAAAAAGTCAGACAATTGTGAAATTTTGCTTCCAGTTTTCTCTCACTATGATCATAGACTTTCAAATCATGTTCAAATAAGTATGATTCATTGGTCTGAAATATCACTGAAAATATAATCTATAAAATCTATGCTATTGTTAGCAATAATAGCTCTCATAAAAATTGAAAACTATTTAAATAGAAGCATAACAATATTTAAACAACATTTTCTTTGAAAGATGTTCTTTAGTGTTTTTAAAAACATATTTACCTTTTTACATGACAACCCTTTAATGTATGTTCTGTAATCCATAGTCTGGAAGGGAAAGAAAAGAGAAAGAGATAGAGAGAAAGGGAAAGAAATAAAGAACCTGCCATGGAAGTGGGCTGGGGGAGAGGGAGGGAACCAGGGATGTTGGTGGTGGAGATGGGCATTGGTGGAGGGATAGGTGCTGGAACACTGTATGACCAAAACCCAAATATGAACTCTTTAACTGTATATCTTTATAATTGTATATCGTACAGTGGTATAATAAAATATTTTTTAAAAAAGAAAAAACATATTTACTTTTTAGGGGGCTGGAGTGATAGCACAGAGGGTAGGGCACTTGCCTTGCATGTGCTGACCCAGGCTCAACCCCCAGCATCCCATATGGTATCCCAACACTACCAGGAGTAATTCCTGAGTGCAGAGCAGGAGTAACCCTGGAGCATCGCTGGCTGTGACCCAAAAAACAACCAAAAAAGTCATTCATTTTTTAAAAGAAAATGCATCAAACACTGAGGTTCCAAAGGCTAGAGGTATGGTCCACGAGTCCAGCAGATTTGATTAGCATGTTTGAGTCCTACTTCAATTTTCCAGCACGAAAAATAAATATGCAAACATAACGTCAAACCTCAAAATAATATGAAAAATGTACATAAATACACATAAAACAATTGACCTCTATTTGAACTTGCAATATTAAACTATATTAAGAATACATTCTGATTTAACAGCACTTGTTTTTTTCATTTTCTGGGTCACACCCAGCAATGCTCAGGGATTACTCCTGGTTCTGCACTCAGGAATTACTCCTGGTGGTGTTCAGGAGACCGCATGGGATTCCCAGGATCAAATCTGGGTTTGCCCTTCAGCCCTTTATCAGCACTTCTAATTTTGAGGCCTTATGTGCCAGAGAGTAAATGGACTCAGTAATGTTTATACCTGCTAAACCTTGTTAGCCTATCTTTTAGGAAATGGATGTAAGTAATATATGTTCACACCTACCTAGCCTTATAAGCAGTGCACCAGAAGTCCTAATATTTTAGCTCAATAATCTGAGAAACTGAAAATATATGTATTTCTAATAGATTAATAATCAAGAAAATATTACACTAATGTCCATAACATACTGAATAATCTAAAAACATATCTAATAAACGTTCCTAATATTAATGATGAGTTAAAACACACATTAAGCTTTACTACCTACAATTGATCTTAGCCAAAAAGGCTGATAAGCAATTAAGCAATACTACCTAAAGATGTGCATTTGGATAATTTAGGCATTGTGATGCACAAAAGTTATTACTATAAAATTCATCAGGACTGTGACTATTTTGGAACTAGGAATTACTGTGATTGGGATGAAGTATCAAGTTATTGGCAGTATTCTACTTTAACTTCAGTATAAGTTACACAAATATTCGCCTTCATTTTTTCAGTTTTATGTTTTTATGTGCTTTTGTTTTATACCAAAGCTATTTTTATTTTTTAAGTATTTAATTATACCACTGTGAGATATACAATTACAAAGATATACAATTAAAAAGTTCATATTTGGGTTTTGGTCATACAGTGTTCCAACACCCATCCCTCCACCAGTGCCCATCTCCTACCACCAATGTCCCGGTTCCCACCCCCTCCCCCAGCCCACCTCCATGGCAGGTTCTTTATTTCTTTTCCTTTCTCTCTCTTTCTCTTTTCCTTCCCTTCAAGACTATGGATTACAGAACATACATTAAAGGGTTGTCATGTGTATCTTTTTGCCTCTATTTAATGCTCAGTTCTAGGTATTAGTACCCTCGACAATTGTTAGCACACTATTCCATTTTCTATCTTACCTAGCCTCTGACTCCCCACATGTTTGTGATAATTTCCACCTTTGACAAGACCTCCTGTTACAAGGTCATGTTTCACTTGACCTTGTATATTGGTATCATAATATGTACATATATATTTCTGTCATGCAAGTAAATGCAGTCATTCTGTATCTGTCTCTCTCTCCTTCTGGCTAATTTCACTCAACATAATCTTCTCCATGTCCATCCATTTATAGGCAAATTTTATAACTTCATTTTTCCTAACAACTGCATAGTATTCCATTGTGTAGATGTACCAAAGCTTCTTTATCCAGTCATCGATTTTTGGGCACTCTGGTTGTTTCCAGATTCTGGCTATTGTGAATAATGCTGCTATGAACATAAAAGTAGGGATGGTGTTTCCGCTGTATTTTTGGTTTCCCAGAGTAGATTCCCAGGAGTGGTATGGCTGGGTCAAATGGGAGCTCAATTTCTAGTCTTTGGAGGAAAGTCCATATTGTTTTCCAGAAAGGCTGTACCAGCCGGCATTCCCACCAACAATGGATGAGCGTCCCCTTTTCCCCCACATCCACACCAGCACTTGTTGTTCTTGCTCTTTTGAATATGTGCCAGTCCAAAGCTATTTTTAAATTCAGGCAATACGGAAGTGACTATTTTATGTTATTTTTTCCAAATAAGGAACAAAAGTCAGTATCCATGTGCTATGAAAAAGTATCTTTAAACTCAACATACAAAGTAAATCTTTGGAAATGATAATACCAGCCTAGAACTGAGCATTGAATTTAGGCAAAGGAATATACATGACAACTTCTAAATGTATGAATGCAAGCCGCAATGTGTTAGAGAAGGGAGAGAGAGACAGAGAGAGAGAGAGAGAGAGGGACAAGGTGCCTGCCATAGAGGCAGGCTGGGGGAGAGGGCAAGGAATCAGGGGACATAGGTGGTGGGAAGTGGGCACTGGTGGAGGGATAGGTACTGGAACACTGTATAACTGAAACGTAAGCATGGGCATCTTTGTAACTGTATATCTCACGGTGGTATAATCAAAAAATTTAGAAAAGTTAGATTAAGGCATTTATTAAAGGAAAGATATTCCTTAGTGTATAACTGGAGCCCCAGTAACTGAAGAGATGAAAATAAAAATTGTGTGATGATTGCGTGAGGTCAACTCAGGCGAGAGGCTAGATCTGTGGCTTCTGGAATCCAATTTGACACAAAAATTCTGTGTCTTTTTACTTCCTATCACTAAGTGCAGTTTATGTGACCAAAAAATGAATAAATTTGTTCCAAAATAAATGTATTTCATTTCAAAAATGAAATGAATTTAGTATTTTGGAAAGCTTGGTCACACCACCAGGCATTACTCAGGAGTTACTCCCTGGCTCTGCACTCAGAGTCCTGGAGGTTCTGGGGACAGAGGGGAGGGATCATATGGGATGTGGAGATCGAACCGAGGAGGCAAACACCATACCACTGTGCTATCACTCCGGCCAAGTATTTTGAGATTTACCAACTCAAGCTGTATGTCGGGTACATAGTTTTCTCTTACCAAATGTATGTTTCTGCATTTTTTAAGTTTTGTAGAAAATTTTAGGCATTCTGATTTAGGTCTAAAGCTTCATTACATCATTAAACTATAAACGTAAAAAAATAATGGTAGGGGCCGGAGCGATAGCCCAGCGGGTAGGGCGTTTGCCTTGCACGCGGCCGGCCCGTGCCGGCCTGGGTTCGATCCTCGGCATCCCATATGGTCCCCCCGAGCACCGCCAGGAGTAATTCCTGAGTGCAGAGCCAGGAGTAACCCCTGAGCATCGCCGGGTGTGACCCAAAAAGCAAAAAATAAATAAATAAATAATGGTAAAGGGGCTGGAGCGATAGTACAGCAGGTAGAATATTTGCCTTGCACATGACCACCCGGGTTCGATTTCTGCATCCCCAAGCACCGCCAGGAGTAATGAGTGCACAGCCAGGAGTAATTCCTGAGTGCACAGCAGGAGTAACCCCTGAGCATTCCCGGTGTGACCCAAAAAGATATAAAAAACAAAATGGTAAAGAGAATAATAATAATTTATAGGTAAGTGTGTTAATTTTTTAATTTTTAAGGGAAAATATAAATCTACCACATTGCAAAATGGTCTCAGAAATATTAATACTCTCATCCTTCCTTTGGAAGAAAATATGATCTTCCTTTAATATACAAAGATATGAGTCTGAAAAAAGATTCACAAATTCCCAAGGAGGTATTGCTTCCCACTGTCAAACTGGCACTTAACTAACCCAAAGAAACTGAGTTCAGAATCTTAAATTTAATTACTTAGTTTAACTTTCATCTTACTCCAAACAATAGTACACACAATCAAATTAAGCAACTTTTTGAATTGACAAAGACTATGTCTCTAGCTCATATTAGTTGATGAATACAATAATTTATCTTGAACTTCTTACCTTACCTTAATGTAAATGCAACAAATACTATAAATTTAAAGTACCCAATGTGTGCAGTTCATGGTACAAATCATATGCATAAAAAATATAAGAATTAATTTAATCATTACTCATTTGTTTATCTAATTTTGGATACAGTATTCAGAAATAATAAGATTGATTTCTAATCTCATATTTGTATTCCCTTAGATGAAAATGATTTGGTTGGATTTAACTATAGAATCCAGATAATCAACTCACATAACTAGTAAATTGTCTGGCAATAAACACTGACAGTGTAAAGAAGTACTTTCTGTTTGAATGACCTGCCTTGTTAATTTTGCTCAATATCCAATGATTAGGAACCATCCAGATGGTGCTTATGTGTATGTGATGCTGAATGATTCTGGATTATTTCAGGTTTTTTTCTTTGCTTTTTTTTTTGGTCACACCCTGCAATGCTCAGGGGTTTCTCCTAGCTCTGCACTCAGGGAATTACTCCTGGCGGTGCTCAGGGGACCATATGGGATGCCGGGGATCGAACCCGGGCTGGCATGAGCCGGCCGCGCCGTAAGGCAAACACCCTACTCGCTGGGCTATCGCTCCAGCCCCCGATTATTTCAGTTTTTACCTCTACAAAAAATACCAGTAAGTCTATTGATTTGGTGTAATGTCAGGCACAGGAATTTATCACATAAACATATGGGGGATAATTCATAACATTACATGTATTAATACTCGTGCCTTGCATATACCCAACTATGATACCACCTGGCCTCCTGATCATCAAGCATTACCAGGTGTGGTCGCAACAGACCCTGGGATGTTCCCTGGCAAGCAGCCCAGAATCATTCACATAGTCCTTGAGCAGCACCTGAGAGTCCTGTCCCACGAACAAAAAAGGAAAGAGAGAGATGGCCTCAGTACATAACATAAACTTAAGTATTAAGAAAGATGTTTCTCCACGGCATCAAAATTATATACTAAGAAAGCATTGTAGTCAGTAACACAAAAGTTATGCAGCAACACCATTGTGCAATGGTGAATAAAAAGGAATACTATGAAGTTTGGTAGTCGTGGCAATTACTATTATTATTATGGTTATGATGAGTGGTTGAGATGTAGAAAATTGGGCAGGGAATATGCAAAGTGATTCTGTTTCTTATGTTTATTTTTAAATGGTGCTTATATCCAAAAAAATATAATTTTTACTTAATCTCACTTCTTTGATAATGGAAATATTTGTAATGATTAAGTGATGTTTTTAACATAGTTTAAGAAAGAGCAAAGTGGGGCCGGAGCGATAGTCCAGTGGGTAGGGCATTTGCCTTGCACACAGCCGACCTGGGTTCAATCCCCGGCATCCCATATGGTTCCCAGAGCACCGCCAGGAGTAATTCCTGAGTGAAGAGCCAGTAGTAACCCCTGAGCATTGCTGGGCATGACCCAAAAAGCAAAAAAAAAAAAAAAAAAAAAAGAAAGAAAGAGCAAAGTCTCTCATATATTTCAATCTTCCATGAAGTGACTAAGAAGCAGAAAATGTGCTATTTTAGCTGTGAGTTCAATTATACCAAGATGTGTCGCTAATGGAAAATGTGATCCCAAGAAAAACTGTGTCAATGTGAGGGGTGGCCCCCACAACAAATATTCATAATTAAACACATATATTTATGCAGACCTTTCTATTCCTTTCTAAAAATGGAAAACTACATTGTGATTTTTTTTTTTTTTTGGGTCACATCTGATAATGCTCAAGGTTTACTCTTGAATTTACCCTCAGGAATTACTCCTGGTGGTGATCAGGGAACCATATGGGTTGCCAGGGACTGAACCCAGTATGGTCACATGCAAGATAATGCATTTTGTTCCAGACCTTATTTTGTGAAATTAATGCTTAAACAAAATATATTGAAATTAGGGTAAAATAACATAAGACCTTTTCAATAACTAACAGTTCAGTATGAATAGATCCAACACTTTATTTTACAGTCTTCCTCACTATGTCACTGTATCACTGTCTTCCTGTTGTTCATCGATTTGCTCGAGCGGGGACCAGTAACATCTCCATAGTCCTGTCACATGCTAGTGTAGCCCAAGGGCATCTGCTTGCTCCAGGGACAGGAAGAGCCTCAAACCATTCTTCAGGTCATGGAATTGAGGTCCATAATTGAGAATTGAGGTCCAGTCTTCCTAGCTGTGATTTAATGTAGAGAGACATTGGGCTATAAACACAATGGAAATATGAAAAGAAACCACATATGGATATAATCATTCATACACGTAATTAGTGGTTGTATACATCAACAATTTTTGGAGATCTCTGCTTCAATCTAGGACTGACGGTATCTTTTAATTTTTCCTAGTCTTTCCTAAGGACCAGTAGAAATGGACAATGGAAATTCCACCATGGACTTCATCCTTCTGGGATTCTCTGATTGGCCACAACTGGAACGCATCATCTCGGTGGTTGTCCTCATCTTCTACGTTGTGATTCTGGTGGGAAACACAATAATCATTCTGGTGTCTCACCTAGACACCCAGCTCCACACTCCCATGTATTTCTTCCTAGCCAATCTGTCCTTCTTGGATATTTGTTTTACCAATAGTGTTATCCCTCAGATGCTGGTAAATCTGTGGAGTCCAGAAAAATCAATTACTCATCTTAGGTGTATGCTCCAAGCTGCCATTGCCCTAGACCTGGGAGCCACAGAATGTCTGCTCTTGGCTGTGATGGCCTATGACCGCTATGCAGCTGTCTGTCAGCCTCTTCACTACATGGTGATTATGCACCCTCAGCTCTGCAGGAAGATGGTGATAGCTTCTTGGTTAAGTGCTGTTGGCTGCTCCTTATCTATTTCACTCCTGACATTCTCATTGCCAAGATGCGGGCACCAAGAGGTGAATAATTTTTTCTGTGAGATACTAGATCTCATCAAGACTGCTTGTGTCTATTCAAAGGTGCTTGAGGTGGTTGTCCTTGCTCTATCAGTTCTGTTTCTTCTGGTGCCTCTCTCAGCGATTCTCATCTCATATGGCGTCATCACTCGCGCTGTCATGAGGATCAAGTCAGCGACAAGATGGCGTAAACTCCTCAACACCTGCGGCTCCCACCTCACCGTGGTGACTCTCTTTTATGGGGCTCTCATGTCCACGTACATGAGGCCACAGAACAACTCCTTCCAAAATGAGGGAAAGTTCCCTTGCTCTGGTGTACATGATACTTATACCAAGCCTTAACCCACTCCATCTACTCCTTAAGAAACAAAGATGTCAAGAATGCAGTAAGGAAAATCCTGTGTGCAAAACACTGGTCAGCAAAGTTATGAGAAACATGAAAGGTCAGTGCACTTACCTATATAAAGAACATGACTTGACCAACAGAAAGTAATACTGTTCCATATTTTCAAAACTTTTTTCCATGTAACAATAATTTTATACGATACATATTCTGGAAAATAAAAAAGACAGTAAGAGGGATTGAAATGCTTAAATGAAATGCAACTGGTTTGTGGGAAAAGCTTCACAATTATTAGTAAATAAATACAGATGAAGTCCCTGTAGCAAGTAGATTCCCTTGGGTCGCACTTGGTTGTGACAGGACTAATGGAGATGTTACTAGTGCCCACTGGAGCAAATCGATGAACAATGGGAAGACAGTGATACAGTGATACAGTGAAATTAAATAAATCAATGTGATAAGCAGGTCACAGATATGTGTACACAGTATTGAAAGCAGATTTTAATTAACACTTATTCTAATGGTGGATAACACTGGAGAATAACTATTTCACACACTAGCCACTCTGTTGAAAGCCACACTCCCTTCCATTCACCTGTACTGACTTTCTTCCACCTTCAGCTCCAATTTGACTGGGCTACATAAATAGGTAAAGGGCTACTTCCACCAAAGAATGCCAGGAAAGTTAGATGTGCAAATCCAAGTCATCTGTTCAATAGAAAAGTTCTTGCTTACTCACCTTTCCCTGTCAATGCTTGTTTAAGATAGCAGATGGGAAGTATGCCAAGTAAAGACCATGGAGAAATGAAATAGAGGGAAATAGACCACTCAACAAACCAAGCAATGTTTCCACACTAAAAAGGATCAAACATTGTGTTCAATGTTTATCAAGCCCTAGAGTTTGTAATTCTTATGCTAAGCTAACTTAACTGTCAGCCTTTAATAGCCCAGTTAAGTTTGTACTGGTTTCTCTAAGCACTACGGTCCCTGGACAGCAACATCAACAATATCTGGCATGTTATAAGAAATGTAACAGAGGTGGGTACTGTCGGTAAGGTACATACTGCGCACCCTAATTTATATTCCCCTGAATACCTTCAGTAGCGAATCCCTAGGCACAAAGTCAGGAGTAAACCTTTTGGGCTATACTTGGTGTAGCCCCCAAAAGAAAAAAAAAATACAACAAAAGGGAAATGCAACTTTGTGAATACAACCTCATTTCTACTGTATATATAGGAAACTGTATAAACAGCACTCAGGATGACTGACTATTTTTTGCACTGAAATCTTTTTTTCTTTATTATACCACCAAGGAATATACAATTGCAAAGATGTTCATTATTGATCGGGTTTCAGTCATACAGTGTTCCAGCACTTGTCCTCCACCAGTGCCCATTTCCCACCACAAATGTCCCCTGATTCCCTCCCCCTCCCCCAGCCTGCCTCTATGGCAGGCTCTCTACCTCTTCCCTCTCTCTCTTTCTCTATCTGTCTCACTGTCTCTCTGTCTCTGTCTCTCTCTTTCCCTTCTCAACACATTGTGGCTTCGCCATTTAAGGATTATCATGTAAATCCCTTTGCCTATATTCATTGCTCAGTTCTAGTCTGGCATTAGCATTTCCAATAATTAGTATAACACTGGTATATCTTTATATCCCACAAATGAGTGCATTCATTCTATGTATGTCCTTTATCTTCTGACTAATTTCACTAATCATGGTAATCTCCATGTCCATCCATTTGTCAGCAAAGTTCATGACTTTGTTTCTTCTGACAGCTGCATAGTATTCCATTGTGTATATATACCATAGTTTCTTTATCCAGTCTTCTGTTCACAAGGATGACTGAGTCTTTACTTGAATGTTCTTCCTATTGAGAACCACTGTTATAGAAAATAGATATATACTATCCCTAAACATAAAATAGATCAGTAGAAATTCAAAACATAGGTACCCATACTTTCACACTGAAAATACATAACAAAATTGGAAATTAAAATGTCTCATCTCTCGACTATCAGAGCAGTCTGAATTACAGAAGATGTATCTAAAGAATGAACCTGTCCTTACAATCATTGTTCAGAACTGGTAAGAAATGTTCCATGAACTTCAAGCATAATTATGACCTATTGCTTTTTTTTTTTTTTT
>JAJIBD010015303.1:0-24818 GCA_021461705.1 Cryptotis parvus | reverse complement strand
TAATTTTCATTGTAAGATTTTATTTTTTCTCAGATATACCTGTAACATCTGAATGGAATGAACTTCAGAGTCAGGAACGGTCTGAACAAAAAAAAATCTGAAGTGAGTCCTTGGGTATTGGATATTCTAACTAAATATATTCACTCTGGTTTTGTTCCTTACAACTTGTAATTGTCTTAAGACTATTAAATACAAATTTTGATGAACATTTCATATGCTAGGATTACAGATGAAAAGCCTCAGTAATTTATGGGAACTGAAATTGCTTTAGAGGCAACATGATCCACATACAACTATAACTTCAGAATATTTCTCTGGCTACTTTTGAAATTTATAAATTATACCATGTTTCAGGTTACTTTGGAGAAGTATGAGTGGAATAGGAGTAACTATATTTTAGAGCCTTAGTACTTTCCACTATTTTGTTCCTTTAATTTTAACACTAGGAACATACTCCTTCCCTTAGTTTTTTTTTTTTTTTCTTTTCTTTCTGGGTCACACCTGGCAATACTCAGGCATTGTTACTCCTGGCTCTGCACTCAGGAATTACTCCTGGCCGTGCTCGGACCATATGGGATGCCGGGATCGAACCCTGGTTGGCCGCATGCAAGGCAAACTACTCACTGTGCTATTGCTTCAGCCCATTCTCTTAGGTTTTTGTTGTTTTCTGGGCCTTCATTTTTTTTTGGCTTTTTTTGGGGTCACACCCACCACTGCTCAGGGGTTACTCCTGGTGGTGCTCAGGGGTTACTCCTGGCGGTTCCAAGGGGGCCATATGGGATGGCGAGGATCGAACCCTGGTCTGCCACATGGCAAGGCAAACTCCCTATCCACTGTGCTATTGCTCCAGCTCATTCCCTTAGGTTTTTGTTGTTGTTTTCTGGGCCTTTTTTTTTTCCTTTGGGTCACACGCACCAGTGTTCAGGGGTTACTTCGCGGTGCTCAGGGGACCATATGGGATGCCAGGAATCAAAGCTGGGTCTGCTACGTGCAAAGCAAACACCCTACCCGCTGGACTATTGCTACGTCCCCTTCTCCTTACTTTTTGTGATCACATAAAGTTTTCTTTCATGTACAGGTAAAGCATTTATTTTGACCATAGGAAATTTTTTTTTGCACCAACACTAATTTTGCACCAACATTAATTTTTAAAAAGGTATTTCCCTGCAGTTTAATATTTCTATACTGAAGGATGGGGTGTTCACCATACAATGGATTTTAAAATATTGTCATGTATTTTAATTGACAAACTGGTTGTAACAATGCTAATGGTGTTGTATCTTAGTCAGTGATACCATAATTTGATTAATAGGGGCCGGAGCGATAGCCCAGTGGGTAGGGCGTTTGCCTTGCTCTCGCGGCCGGCCCATGCCGGCCCGGGTTCGATCCCCGGCATCCCATATGGTCCCCGAGCACCGCCAGGAATAATTCCTGAGTGCAGAGCCAGGAATAACCCCCTGAGCATCGCTGGGTGTGACCCAAAAAAGCAAAGAAAAAAAAATTTGATTAATATAGTAAAGCACTGGCAATGCAGTTGTGTGTATCTCTTTGTAGAGTAACTCCTGTATTTTGTTTCATTTGAGAAGGAAAAGGAATTCCCTTTTCTTTTTATACCTAATAGAAAATTTTTGAAAAACATTGTTTACTTTAATTTGACAATAAGGATCTCATAACCCTTGATTTCTTGAAATATATAACTTACAACACCAATTGTAATAGTTAATATCTTTATTATAGGATTCGATCACCTCTGGAGTTGAAAAATGTGGTAAGTTAGTAGATTTTTTTCCCCTTTAACTATAATCATATAGATTAATTTTCATGATTATCTTGGTACATGCTATATATGTGAAAATATGTAGGACAGGGGTCAGAGCAGGTAAGGTGTTTGCCGTGGTACGGCTGACCTGAGTTTAGTAGCCCCATATGGTTCCCCGAGCACAACCAGGAGTGATCGCTAGTGCAGAGCCAGGAGGAACCCCCTGAGCACCGCCAGGTATTTGTTTGTTCTAAAACAAACCCAGAAAATCACATCAGTAGAGTGCCCGACACTGTAACTGGCATACAATAAGCACTCTTTGTTGTCTTTCAGTTTTTTGGCCACACCATTGTTACTCAGGGACTCTCCCATTCTATACTTGGGGTCACTCCTGGCAGTGTGTAAAGGACCCTGCAGTGCCAAGAATCAAACCCAGACCCTCTCATTGCAAAGTGTGCACTCCATCTGTAAATTGAGTTGTCTGTGGCTCCAGTATCGCTTGGTTTTATAGACTGAAACTACAGTTCTAGGTCTTAATCCCCGTCGGACCTCAGCATTGCATATGTATGCTGTGTTGATACCTCTCTGTTCCCCCTGATTATTTTTGAAAAAATGATTTTTCCAAACATTTATTTCTAAACTCATCAACCCACTCTTAATGATCTTTATATACTGAGTAAATTAATGCCTTTTCAAAACACAATAAAAAGTATCTGTTGGTCTCTGAAAAATCTAAACTACTGGAAGGCATGGGGAGGAAGGGGGAGAAATAGGTAGAGATCAGTCTAATAGTGTGATAGCACCAAAATTTTTGTGATGGCATGTCAAGGTGTGAATCTGTACTCTGAAATTAGATTGTATTATAAGCCAATATATGTTTTAATCTAATTTTTTAATTTTATTAACTGATTTACAAAGTTACTGATAATTGAATTTTAGAAAATTATGTTATTTTTCAGTATAAGGAAATTGAGACCTGTAGGTTAGAACATCATTTCTTTGTAGCAGCCCTAAATACCTGTCTCTACTTCCAGCTGCATGCCTTTCTTCTCTCTGCTCATCCTACTCTGGATAATTTATACTATCACACTATATAAGAATTAATGTACTTTAAAAATTAATTATCCATTAATTAACCTATTAGATCAGTGTTTGGTAAAATTATACCCCTAAATGCATAAAGAATTGTTAAAAATACAAAAAAAATTTGAAGCAAGTAAAAAATCGATTTAAAATGTGATACCTATTTCACAAAACCCTTGTGTCACATTATAGGCATCTGAAGACAAATATCATCTCTGACTTAAATTCCAATATGTTTTTATTTTTGTGTTTTGGTTTTGGTTCTTGAGCCACTCCCAGCAGAGCTACTGGCAGCTCCACACTCAAAGGTTGGGGGCTGCTCTTGGCAATGCTCTGGGGGCCATTAGATGGCCAGGGATCAAATCCATGCATCCTGCTTGCTTTGCTCAGTCTTTTGAGCTATCTTTATAGGGGGCTGGAGCAATAGTGTGGGAGGTAGGGCACTGCCTTGCATGTGGCCAACCAAGTTCAATTCCCACCATCATATGGTCCCCTGAACACTGCCAGAAATGATCCCTTAGTGCAGAGCCAGAAGTATAAACTCAGAATACAGCTGGTGTGGCCCAGAAGCAAAAAACTTTTCTTCTAGTTTGTTTTGGGGGAACTACACCCATTGTGTTAATTTAATTG
Source organism: Cryptotis parvus (assembly GCA_021461705.1). Lineage (NCBI taxonomy): Eukaryota > Metazoa > Chordata > Mammalia > Eulipotyphla > Soricidae > Cryptotis > Cryptotis parvus. Next base: position 21,346 of record JAJIBD010015303.1, on the reverse strand, counting down.
ACCTACATATAGTTTACTGATGATGATGATGATGATGATGATGATGATGATGATGATGATGATGATGATGATGATGATGATGATGATTTGCTTTTTGGGTCACATCCGCGTGCTCGGGGGTTACTCCTGGCTCTGCACTCAGGAATTACTCCTGGCGGTGCTCGGTGGACCATATGGGATGACGGGGGATCAAACCCGGCCTGCTGCGCGGCAAGGCAGACGCCCTACCCGCTGGGCTATCGCCTCCGGCCCCGATAATTTACAAATTTAAGGTGTACAAAAGGTGATTTGTTCCGCTTTTTATATTGCAAACTGAGAGTAATAGTTCCAAGAAACATTCTTCATAGAGATGTAAGATGTAGTGAAAATTGAATGATAATAATTTCTTGTTTCGGGACTGGAGTGGTAGTCCAGCGGGTAGGGCGTTTGCCCTTGCGACGCAGCCGGCTCATGCCGGCCCAGGTTCGATCCCCAGCATCCCATATGGTCCCCTGAGCACTGCCAGGAGTAATTCCTGAGTGCAGAGCCAGGAGTAACCCCTGAGCATTGCCAGGTGTGACCCAAAAAGCAAAAAAAAAAAAAAATCTTGTTTCTCATATTGTGTTGAGAATTAAATGAGCTAACGAAAATAAGCAGCATAGAGTTTATATTTTTTAGCAGGAGAATAGATGAACTTAACTATGTATGCATAGGGAATCTACAGAGGAATTAAGAGGTTCCTTTTCAGCGGGAAAATAGGCATGCATCCTGAAATAAGCAATTGAATAGCCGTGGGTTTCAGGGAGAGAGGAAGCAGACCCATAATGAGAAGATTGTGAATCATATACTAAGAGGACCAAGACTACAGATTACATCAACCCTGCCTGTGCAGTGAGACAGGCTCCATGAAAATTCCTCAGTAAGGGGTTTGGCTTTTATCTGTGATAGTGACACATGTGGATAAGGTGTGGGCTACACCTGAAGAGGCCATGAAGTTCCTACACAACTTCCCCAGAGCATACATTCAGCTCGCTCCATCTGGTGGCTCCGATTTTGTATACTGAATAATGAACCAGCAAGGAGAAATACATAGCTCAGATATCCTGTAATTCAATATTTTCCCGCTATAAAGTTAGATTCTCAGATAGAGTGCAACACGAAACTTTAAAAGAAAAGAAATTACATTAGGGATGAATAGAAAGTACATTAAATAATAGATTTATTTCCCATTGATTTTCATATTAAAGGACATTTGAGACACTGATATGTCTATTTTAAGAAAAATATATGCCCAGATTAGGATGAAAAGAACCTAACAAAAATCTTCATAACGCATAGTCTGCAGATATTTCTAATATCTTATGAATATCTAACACCATTTTATCCGCATACTGTCTTTTCGTTTATGTTTACCTGAGCCTCTAAAATTATGCCTGAGAAAAGTTGCTTTTTTTTTTTTTTTGCCTACCTTAAAACAGAGGAGTTGGTAGATATTTGATGCTATGAAAGATGGTGATTAGCAGTGGCTTTGTTTTTTGCATTTTAGATCATCCAGCAGAAAATGTGCTCACAGAAACTTGTCCAGAATGTCCACCTACATGCAGTAACAAGAAAGATCAAATATCAGAAAGTCCACCCGAAGGAACAGATATTGGTAATTAGTTTACTAAATAAATGCAAAACTTTATGCAATTAATGCTAGCAAGAATATGGCAAGTTGACGTTGCCAGCTTTGCAGGGGTTTTTCAAGGCAAAGTTTTATCAAACTTATAACATTGTTTCCTAAGTCACACATGCCAAGAATAAAATACTGCAAAAAAGTTCCTTAGAATTTATTATGAAATGAATGAAATACTTAATCCGGAGTTTATTAGGGACTGGGAAATTAACACATAAGCAAGGGCTTGATCTCAGTCCACAACCAACTATGGCCCCTATTAAAAAAAAATAGGGGACCAAAGCACTAAGACAGCCAGTAGGCTCCTTGACTTGCTTGCACTTGACCTAGATTTGATCTCTGCACCCCATACTCCCCAGGAGTGATCCCTGAGCACACAGCCAAGAGTGAGTCCTGTGCACCGTGTGCGCCCCCTCCCCAAAAAAGCCCCAAACCATAGTTTATGACGTCTTTTGTCTTTTTTTCTAAGCTTTTTTCTTATATTTTGATAGAATTGGTTTTATTTCTATAGAAGGAGTAATTTTTAGGCTGAAGTTTTAATACAGTGGGTAGGGTGTTTGCCTTATGTGTGACCAAGCCAGATTTGATTCCAGGTGTCCCATATGGTCCCCCAAGTAGCACCAGGATTAATTCCTGAGTGCAGAGCCAGAGGGTCACTGCGTTCTCTGCTCCCTCACCCTTACCAGCAGTGATTTTCAAGTACACAGTTAGATTGAGTGGTTTGTGTGTCCAGAGTTTAAGTTTTCTAACTTTACCATGTGAATATTTATTTTAGGAAGTAACAGTATCTAGAGGCATGCCTTTAATAGTATAGAAATACATTTGAGCAGTGACCGACTGTTGTGTTTGATTATAGGTTTTGGTAATCGTTGTGGAAAGCCCAGAGGACCAAGGGAACCACCTTCAGAATGGACATGATTCAGGGAGCTTGAAAGACACTTTAAATTATACTGGAAAATTCAAGTGCCACAGGAAGCCAGATTTATATAGTATTCCATCTTTAAAATGTGGGACTAAAAGCAGAGTAGATTGTTACCTTTATGTATTTTGCTGGGACCATCTACCTGCCTTATACTACACTTAGGAAAAAGTATTATGGTTTATTTCATAACTTCAAGTATTATTGCCTTAATGTCTCTAAACCCTGTTACACGCTGCTTGTAGACATGTTAATATAGTAATACTTTTATGATAAATTGAGTAAGGACTACTCTTTTGCTAATGTTTTATCATGTATGCATTATTTTGTATATGTACAGGGCAAGTAGGTATATAATTTGATAAAATTGCAGTCATAAAATATTATTAACAGAAGATGTAAGAAATTTCTGCATGGTCTAAATCTTTGTGTACCTTATTTGTAAATTATTTGCCCTAAAGTTTTAGAAAATAGTTTCAGAATTTTAAAATTGCTGGATTCATGCAGCCAGCTTTGCAGGTTATCAGAGAGCAAAGATTGTAATAATAATACATTTTGTAAATTGTAAGCAAAAAGTTATTTTTATATTATATACTGTCTAATTGTCCATCCTAATTGTTCTTGTTTTCATCTAGTCATGGAGATTCAGTAAGTGCCTTGGAACAATATTGAATTCTCTTAGCTTGTGTGTGTTACTTTAATATTTGGACTCAAGTGGGAATAGAAGACTATCAAAATATATGTATGTTTCGGGATATTTGACCTGCCATTAAAAGACAAAAAACAGTTTTACAGTGCCTGTTTGTCTTGACTTTTCATTCCTAGGAAATTAGACTTAATATTCACCTTCCTGCTGGCTCAGTGTTAACTTTAAGTCTTTCATATGAGTGGGGTTTAACCATTAATAGTGTTTAATTACAGGCAGGAATTGCCTCTGCAAAATCATGGCTTTGCATTTCTGTGAAGTTATCATCGAACATACATACATGGCCCAAATCCATCTAATCTAAACTGCTACCAATCTACTTCATGACTTGCTCATTTCCCATTGCTCCTAAACTTGTTATAGTCATGCCTTATTCTCTGCGCAATTCACTCCACAGTGGTCATCTCCAGTATGAAGACCTCCTTACTTTTCTCCCTTTTGTCCCTCAGAGCACCCTAAACCTCTCTGTTCTGCCATTTTCTGTGTGAGTTCTCTGTCTGGCCCTTTGGTGAGTCGGCTCCCTGTAGTGAAATATGGGTCCTGATCATGGGCTGGGCTGGAGTAGGGAGACTTAGGAGTTCAGAAGGGAATGGTGAAGCAATGGGATTGAGTCTGGCCATTGGAGCAAGCCAGAGCTGACTTAAATCTTGACTGCCACTTACCAGCTATGTGACTTTTTTTGGTCAAGTTGCTTAGCCAAAAAGATTTCACACTGTCAAATGACAGTGACATCTCTGCAGACGTGTTGAGCTTTAGAATGGGTTCAAGGCACTTACCATGGTGCCTGGCATAGAAAGGCCCCAGTCATATATGTTTTATATGTAAGTGCCATTTTGGAAACCTCAGTGGATAAGATGAGGGTTTGAGTAGATAGTATTTCACACCACAGAAACTGGCACACATCCAAAAGAACAAGAACAACCTGTGATGTGGGGAGAAAGGGACTTCGCATTTATTGTTGGTTTGAATGCTGATTGGTCCCGCGTTTTTGGAAATCAATATGGGTGTTCCTCAAAATTCCTGAAATTGAGCTCCCATTTGGACCAGTACCACTCCTGGGACTATACCCTGGAGACCCAAAACACAGCAGAAACACCTGCAATTCTGTTCATTGCACTATTCACAATAGCCATAGTCTGAAAGCAACCTGAGTGCCCAATAACAGATGACTGGATAAACTAAACTATGGTACATCTACACAATAAAATACTAGGCAGCTGTCAGAAGAAATGAGTCATGAAATTTACTTATAAATGGATAGGCTTATGCTGAGTGAAATGAGTCAGAAGGAAAAGGACAGATAGAGAATAACTGCATTTATTTGTGGGATGTAAAAAAATAGTATGAGACTAATAGCCAAGGAGAGGAAAAACAAGAGCCAGGAGGACTTGTCAGTGGTTGGATCTAGCAGTGTGTGGGGGGACGGGTTCAATAAGATAGAGAAGGGGGGCGCGGGAGCCATAGCCCAGCGGGTAGGGCGTTTGCCTTCCATGTGGCCGGCCTGCGCCGGCCCAGGTTCGATCCCCGGCATCCCATATGGTCCCCTGAGCACCGCCAGGGGTAATTCCTGAGTGTAGAGCCAGGAGTAACCCCTGAGTGTCGCCGGGTGTGACCCCAAGAAAAGCAAAAAAAAAAAAAAAGAGAAGGGACCTGTTTGCCAGTATTTGGTAACACTAGACCATACGTAAAGGGATAGACATGATAACCCTTCAGTGTCTATTGCAAACCACAATGTGCAAAATGAGAGAGAGAGAGAGAGAGAGAGGGAGAGAGAGAGAGAGAGAGAGAGAGAGGAGGGTTGTGGGGGGAAGGGGAGGAACTGAGGACATTGGTGGTGGGAAATGTGCACTGGTGGAGAGATGGGTGTTGGAACTCTGAATGACTGAAACCCAATCATGAACAGCTTTGTAATGGTCTATTTAAAAAAAAAAATCGAGGGCGGAGCGATAGCCCAGCAGGTAGGGCGTTTGCCTTGCACGGCCGGCCCATGCCGCCCAGGTTCAATCCCCTGGCATCCCATATGGTCCCCCAAGCACCGCCAGGAGTAATTCCTGAGTGCAGAGCCAGGAGTAACCCCTGAGCATTGTCGGGTGTAACCCAAAAAAGCAAAATAAAAAAAAAAATTTAAAAAAATCGAGAATTAAAAAATTTAAAAATAGTTGTAATTGGTGCCCTTTCATCTATCTTAGTCTTAAATTTGACTATGAAGAATAAAATACCTTAAAATTAAAAAACCACAGAGCAAAACTTTACAACAGGTTGGTTATATATTTGTCCCTGCTTCCTGGAAGTAAAAACATCATCCATTAAATACAATTCCATAATATATCCATAGTTTCCACTTTCCAAACCAAACATTTAGCTCTGTAGACTAAATTCATATATATTAACAACTTTTTCATTAACCTAAACTAAAAAGGGTAATTCTGTACTGAAGGGCAGCAATGAAGAGATGCAATTTGCAATGTGAAGCTTTTGAAATTCAGGTGAAGGAAGACATCTCAACCTTTACATACGTTGATTTTAATATTTCTTTAAAGAAATTTGCAGCCCATTAGGCCATTTAGGTTTAACCCTAAATACAGGATTAAATTCAAGTAAGTCATTGTAATAATTTTGAGAAGGGTCTTACTGCTTTTGTTAGCTTTTTTTTTTTAATATTTTTTATTTTTCCCCAAATTTTATTACACCACTTTTAGACATACAATTGCAAGATGCTCATGTAGAGTTTTGGTTCTACAGTGTTCCAACACCCATCCCTCCACCCGAACCCATCTCCCATCACCAATGTCCCCGCCTCCCTCCCCCCTCCCACACTTCAACTACTTGGCGGGTTCTCTGTGTCTTTTCTCTCCTCTCTATCTCTCCCTCCCTCCAAACTTTCCTACACATTGTAGAATGCAGTACATTAAAGGACATAACTGTTTCCACTAGTTTGATGGACCTCATGGTCAGCATCTGGACAGTGAAGGTGGCGGCTAGTGTGGTGGGCGAGTCTCATCCGGCTGCTTCCGGGACCCCCAGAGGTGATGGGCCCACTCCCAAAAACCCATCTGTCCTCCTGGGAGCCCCATGGTCAGCTGAGCCTGGGGAGAGCAGAGTTCCAGCCTCCTCAGCTGCGTTTGAGACTGCAGGGCTGCTTTTGTTAAATTCAAGCTTTTTGTGATTTTTTTTTCACACCCAACGATAGTTTGCTGCAGGTTGACTTTAGGTTGACCTTGCAACCACTCACTACTTTCGGACTAGTATGCTACCTGCACGGCAGAGCCTGGCAAGCTACCCGTGTTGTATTTGATATGCCAAATACCAGTAACAATTATAGACTCATTCCGGAATGGACTGAGGCTCTTTATGTTCCTGGAGCAAGCAGATGCCCTTGGGCTCTACTAGCATGAGACAGGACATATGGAGATGTTACCGGGGCCGCTTGAGCAAATCGATGATGAACGGGAAGACAGTGACAGTGACAGTGACCCAGCGATCCTCAGGGTTACTCCTGGCTCTGCACTCAGGAATTACTCCTGACAGTACTGGGGGACCTTGGATACTGGGGATCGAACCCGGTTGGCCGAGTGCAAGGCAAACACCCTTCCTGCCAGACTATCACTCCAGCCCCTGTGATGTAATTTTCTATACCAAAATTGTAGGTTCTTGATTTTATTAATTGCTTTCTGAATATTGAGATAGAAATTGATTTTGGTGTTTCGAACTCTATTTTTCAGTTTTAAATTAGTGCTACACAGCTCTTACAGGCCAGATGCTCATTTTCCATTCTGGCAGATGGAGTGCTGCAAAAAAGTTGAACAAAGATTTTGGCAGTTCTCCACTCTGAGCAGCCTGTGAGGCTGACACTGCAACGTGGCTGTGGTTTGGAACAGAAACTGAATTTTCTGAGAGCATCTGCAGACACCTCTTTTCTCTGCTGTTTATCTTTAAGATGCTTAAATCTTGCAAGACATGCAAATGACAATACTTTAGATCATAAACAATTTAACCAGTGAGAGCTGCTTGTGTAGCGTGCGGATATGTCTCGATGATCTAAACAAGTTTGAGCTTTGTTGAACTGGGAAGGGAATTCCGAAGATTCCAGTCATTTTACATATTTTAGAGATAACCATGTGATGTGAACTATTAAGATTTAATGTAATGTTGCATTTGTGACTTAACTCTTGCCAGTATTTCAATGAGAACACCCAGCAGTGTTCAGGGCTCAGTCTTGTCTATGCGTTCGGGATCACTCCTGGTGGGGCTGAGGAGTCCCTATGGTGTGCTGGAGATTGGACCCAGGTCAGCTGCATGCAAGGCAAACCATGTTCTGTACTAGCTCTCCGGCCCCATATGTATTATATTCTGTTTCCAACCTAAAGAGAATTGTCCATTTTATTTTAATTACTTTTATGGGGGGGCACACCCAGTGCCCCCAGAGGTTACTCTTGGCTCTGCACTCAGAATTATTCCTGGTGGTGCTTGGGGAACATATGGGATACCGGGGATTGATCCCATGTGCACGGCAAGAGCCCAACCTCTGTACTATTGGTCTGTCCCTATTATTAATGAATTTATGTCATTATTTACTTCCATATCATAGAAATAAGTTGAAATTACTCTAGTAATTTTACATTTGGTCTTGAGTTTCATTTGAATTCACTTAGGAACAAAGACTTTGATAGTTAAATTATTTTACTAAGGATATTGCTGGCTTTCAGCGGTTTCCGTGTCTGAGGGTTGAACATCATTAACCTCTTCACTGTTGTAACCAGAAGAGGGCAGCAAAGCAAATGAACAGGAAGTGGTGGGGCTAAAGAATCTTGAAAGGCGGCTGAGAAAAATTAGAACGCAAATAGCACCTAAATGTCTGGAGGTAGTTTTGTGTTTGAGAATACTTAGGAAGGGCCTAATGCCAGAACCTCATGTAGCAAGAATAAACCCAAAGTATCAATAATAGTTTGAGTGATTTAGATTCCCTCTAAGAAAAGTAATTGAGGGGCACCCGAGTGATGGCACAGCGGTAGGGCGTTTGCCTTGCACGCAGCCAACCGGGTTGAATCCCTAGCATCCCATATGGTCCCCTGAGCCCCGCCAGGAGTAATTCCTGAGTGAAGAGCCAGGAGTAACCCTTGAGTGTCGCCGGTGTGACCCAAAAAAAAAAAATTGATCTCGTGGAATGCTACCGTGTGCTAGACATTTGACTAACCTCAGTTTTATTTTGTGTTTTACAGTGCTAGGTCTTATTCTAGCATTCTGCTAACTTATAACACATACCATCCTAATTAATTTACTTTCAAAACCTTGCCAGGTCAGTAGCCTTGGTTTATGAAGGAAACGGAAGAGCAGAGATTTTAGATAAAGTAGCATAAAGTAGCAAAGCTAGAGCTGAACTCTGGTTCCTATTCCAAAATCTTTTGCTCTTAACTGCCCTACTCTCTGCTTCTGTCACCCACAGAGAAGCGCAGAATGCTAATATACATAGGGAACAACATGTGTGGCCAATAAAGGGGCTGACTAATGAAGTCAAACATCACCTAATAGGCCTTATTTTTTTTTTTTTTGGGTCCCATCCGGAAATGCTCAGGGGTTACTCCTGGCTCTGCACACAGGAACTACTCCTGGCGGTGCTCATGAGTCGATATGGATGCTGGGAATTGAACCCAGTCGGCTGAGTACAAGGCAAACATCCTACCCACTGTGCTATCGCTCCAGTCCCCACCTAATAGGCTTTAAAGCAGACAATTAAATTTTTTTGGTTTGTTTTGTTTTTCTTGGCCATACCCAGAAAAGTAGAGCTTACCTTGGCTCTTTGCTTAGGGATCATTCCTGGCAGGAGTTGGAACAAATACAGTGCCAGGGATTGTTGCAGGACTCCTAAGGGCCGCTGCATCTGCTCTGGATTGCCTCCCGAAAATCACTCCGTAGATAAGGGGGTAGTCTAAATGTGGCAGTTTATCTGACCATGTATGCTGTACTAGCTGGTATAAATATTCTCCCATGCTATCACAATCATCGTGGGACTAGCTAGATCTTACCAGCATATTAGCTGGCACGTAAGGACACCTAAGTAATTAGACCAGAGAGAAATGCTGTTTGCTTCCAAACAAACAAGCATGGCTCCCTGATAAAATATAAAACTACAATGAAGTAGGGAGACTTGTGAAGGCTTGGAGAAATATTTAACTGGCATTGGTGTTGGTCTTTGGTACAGTGACATGCCATCTCAGAAACCCCTTCTCTACATTTCAAAGGCCTTCCCGGCTCAAAACATTAGCACAGTAAAGGCCCTAGGTGAGATGCAGGAGGGGTTACCTGAGGGCATTGGACCCTCCCTGCTTCCATAACAATGGGAGGAAGGTCTGAGTTGGGGTGGGGGGGTATAAACTTGCCGGTTCCCGCTCTCCCGGGCTTCTTCTTCCGGTGGGATCTCGCCTTGTGAGCGTTTATTCCCCTTGGAAGTTTCACACGTGGTGGTCGCCATCTTGGCCTACACGTGGCTGGGGTTCCTAGTCTGGAATCCTAAGCCGGTTTTCTTTTGCTGATTTGTATGCCTGAACCTGGATAAGTAAAGTCTTTTAAAACCGCATCGGACTCCTGAGTGTTCATCCATTCCGCCTGCTTCGGAGGTAGAAGGGAACTTCGCTCCCGGCACTGTCGGGGACCTGGCGGGCGCCCGACAGGGATCAAACTAGAGTTGGCTGCACACAAGGCAAACACCCTACTTAATGTATCTCTCTGTAACTAAAACATAGAATTTTAAAAAATTCATGGGGGCTTTTGCATGCTTTTCCTCAGTGCCTGCTTCCTCTCTTGCAGTCAGGTCATCTCAGGGCAAAGCAGGACACAGGCACAAGTATAACCATCAGGATAGGCTGGCCTCTGATCACTGTGGGTGGCTCCAGCCCAGAGCACAGTTTGGGAGAAACCCCCTTTCATCAGCTCCAGCCCCCACCAATATCAGAGACAATTAATGGGATAAAGGACAGGGAGAGGGGCCAAAGTGATAGTACAGAGGGTATGGCATTTGCCTTCCACGGCGGCCAACCTAGGTTCAATCCCTGACATCCCATATGGTGCCCTGAGCACCGCCAGGAGTAATTCCTGAGTGGAGAGCCAGGGTAACCACTGAGCATGGCCAGGTGTGACCCAACATAGCAAAAATAAGTAAGGAAGTAAATAAATAAAGGAAGTGCAGGGACAAATGTCACAGTGTGAAATTTTTACCAATATATTAAACTTCCAGTTTATATTCAATTTGATCAGCTACTGTGGTGGATTGAAGATCATGGTCATAATTTTGTGGCGCTCTTCCAAGTGCAGTGTGCTTTATTTGGACAGACACCATCTCCAGTATGGACTGGCCCTGGGCCTTAGTTGACCAGTAAGAAGCACGATGTGTTTCTGAGCCGTGTTCCCTTCCAGGAATTCTGGCCCCTAAACACCACCACGTGTGACCCTTGCGCACCAAACACAACACAAACAGCAAATAAAATAAAATATTGATGGGCCCAGGAAACTGCTCAAGTGGTGGATCACATGCTCATGTATGCAAGACCTTGAGCGCTGAGTCTCATCCATGTCACCCTGTGCTCACAGACTGTGGCCTTGGTGACCCGAGCACCAGCTGGAGCACTGAATCTGCAAGCAACATAGCAGGGCTGGTGTCACATAGCATCATGGCTCTAGAATCCTTGAGTAGTACCAGATGTGACCTTAACGGAACATAAAAAGGGGGAGTCACATACTTCTGGGGCGGTGTATGTGCTTGCATGCAGTCAATCCCAATTTGATCCCAGGCATCCATTTGGATGTCTGAACACCTCCTGGGATCAAATCCCTGAGCAGAGTCAGAAATCAGATCTAAACACTGCCAGGTGGTGGCCCAACACACCCCACCCCCCAATAATAATGAAATAAGAATTTGTTTCTGTGGGATAAAACACAGAACCATAAATTAAACCATAAGAGCAAAGATCTTACTATGAAAATGTCAGGCCAGTCATTCTTGTGGCCAGAGAGACAGTGCAGGGATTGAGGCATTTGCCATACATGTGGCAGATCTAGGTTTGTTCCCTGACACTGCATAAGGTTCCCTCAGCACTGCCAGGAGTGACCCCGGAGCAGAATCAGGTGTGGCCCAACCTCTCCAAATTCAATAATTCTTTTTTTATTTTAATTTTTTAATAATTAAGGGGCGGGAGCAATAGCCCAGCAGGTAGGGCATTTATATGCCTTGCATGCGGCCGGCCCATGCGGGCCGGGTTCGACCTCCGGCATCCCATATGGTCCCCCAGCACCGCCAGGAGTAATTCCTGAGTGCAGAGCCAGGAGAAACACCTGAGCATTGCCAGGTGTGACCCAAAAAAGCAAATAATAATATTATTATTAATAATAATAATAAATTAAAGAACTGTGATTTACAAAGCTATTGATAGTTGAGTTTTAGGGATAAAGTATTTCAACACCAATCCCACCACCAGTGTTCTGCATTTCCCCCAGCCCCGCCTGTCAAGGCACATTACAGCTTCAGAGGTTGTACCTTAGATCTCATGTTTTCATGTTGAGTCTGTGTTTTGGATATGTGGCAGTATCCCTTGCCCGTATCAGCAGCATAACTGAAGCTGTGCTGCCTGTTCACCCATTACTTCCTGTTCTTTTCTTCCCGCCCATTGATTTCTTTCCTTCTCCTTCTCCCTAACGCAGGTCTAAGATTATGTAACCCTAACCCTAACCCTAACCCTTTACTACAACACATTTCCTCCCCAGTAACTTATACCACATGTGAGATCATCCTTTTTTTTTTTTTGGGTCACACCCGGCGTGCTCAGGGGTTACTCCTGGCTCTGCACTCAGGAATTACTCCTAGCAGCGCTCGGGGGACCATATGGGACGCCGGGATCGAACCCAGGCCGGCCAGGCCGGCCGCGTGCAAGGCAAACGCCCTACCCGCTGGGCTATCGCTCCAGCCCCAGAGATCATCCTTGAGTTTGTCTTTCTTCTGGCTTATTTAACTCAATATATTTTTTAGTTTCAACCAAGTTGCAGTAAATTGCATGATTTCATTGTTCTTTGCAGGTGCATAGTATTCCCCTGTGTATAAATACCACATCTTTATAATCTATTCATCTGTTGTTGGACACCAAGGTTGATTCCGTATCTTAGTTACTGCACTGAGGGCAGCAGTGAATAATTTGTGTGCATCTGTCCTTTTTGAGAGTGTCTTTATGTCCTGGGGGTAGATGCACAAAAGTGGAATTGCTGGGCCATATGGCAGTTCGGTTCTAAGTGCACTAAGAACTCTCCATACTCTGTTCCACAGTATGGAGGTTGGCCCAGACAACATTCCCACCAGCAGTGGATGGGAAGCTCCTTTGTCACCACATCCCCATCAACACAGATTGTTCCTACATAGCAGTAGGAATATGCACCATTCTCACTGGTGTGAGATGGTGTCATCTTGATGGGTTTCTCTGATGAGTGATGCTGAGCCTACAGGCTATCCACCTGTCTTCCTTTGAGCAGTTTATTCATTTCCTATCCCCATTTTTTGATAGTTTTTTTGTTATTGTTTATCTTTATTAGTACTTTAAATATCCTGTATATCAAACCTCTATTGTTGAACGCATAAATATTTTTCCCCCAAAACCCAATAATTGTTTCATCAATTATCCAAGTACATTTTCAAATATGCATCAGAACATCGTAAAAGTGTGTGGGAATGGGCACATACCTGATGGTGCTCGGGCCTACTCCTGGGTTTGTATTCCTGGTCAGGTTTTGGGGGAGCATATGGGTACTGGTGTCAAACCCGGGTCATCTGTATGCAAGGTTTACCTGCTGCATAATCTCTTTGGCCCCGTAAACTTTTCTTGACAATTGGTTTGTTTGAATCACGATGAAAAGATTTGCAACCTGCGTTCACTTGCTATGTCTCTTAAACCTCTTTTAATTTTAGGTTGCTGTTTTTTTTTTTCTTGCCATTTATCTGCTGAAGAACAGACTGTGCATCCCAGAGGCTTTTGAGCAACAACAGCCTGCCTGTCTGTGGGGTGACAGGGCTCCCTGTCTTTACTGTTCTTACAGAGCCACCAGCTCTGCGCTAGGCCAGTTCTAGTTGTCATTTACAGTAGGAATCGTGCCTGGATGCTGTCGTCTATTTCTTGGGCTGCTGGTGTCTAACCCTAATCTCAGGGTGTTATTCCTTCCAGCCCCCATGTGTTTGCTCAGGTTCTGTCAGCCTGATTCTGCACTAACATGTCTCCAATGTGTTCGTCCAGGTTCCGTCGGCCTGATTTTGCACTAACATATATGTCTCCAATGGTTCCCTTTTTTTTTTGGGGGGGGTCACACCCATAATGCTCAAGGGTTCCTCCTGGCTCTGCACACAGGAATTACTCCTGGCAGTGCTCAGAGGACCATATGGAATGCCACGGATTGGACCCGGGTCAGTCACATGCAAGGCAAATGCCCTACCCGCTGTGCTATTACTCTGGCCCCAACAACTCATTCCTGGTGCCTTCCTCCCCTTCAGCTGCCTTCTAGGGGTCAGTGTCTGTGTGTGTAAGTGTTTCTCAAACTCCCGACAGGTCTGGCTGTCTTCAGTCTCCCCACTAGAGGCCCCAAAACTCAGCAGGAAGAGCAGAGCCTAAGGTCTTCTTGTCTTCAGAGCATCAGGGGATGTGACTGTGGATCGGGACACATGGGGCCGCTTCCCGGTGACTCTGGCGCTGACAGCATTGCTCTCTATTGTAGCTTTGAGTCACTGCTGAGCCCAGACCGGCTGTGTTCTCAGCCCTGCCAGACACTTGTAATATGCCAGAAAGTAAATCCCATTTGGATTAAATTGCTTAAGAGATTTGTTCTCTTCATTGAACCCTGACCAACACAGCGTGTCTAAGAAAAAGTACTGTCAGCGATTGTCAAACAATTGGCTCTTTGATTAAAAAAATAAAAAGTGAATGTAGAGTCTGGGGAAATAGCTCAGTGGGCTGGGAACAAGCTTTGCTGGGAATGAGTGGGAGACTTGGGTTGATCCTTTAGCACCAGCAGGAGTGAGCTCCAAACACTGAGATGAGGAATTCCACTTCTTGGGTGTAGCCCAAGAAGCAAACCAAATTCTAATTTAGGGTTAGGTATGTGGCTTGGTGGTAGGGCACTTGCCCTACATATATGAGGTTCTGGGTTCAACTTTGTGTACCAGGTCCCTGCCCCTCTAAATTTAACTTGCTAACATTTTCCTAAGTATAAGAAACATATTCTTCAGTGTATGCTTAGGACAGGCTCAAGTCTGTCCAAAAATAGAAAATTTTGAAGTAAGTGTTGTCCATAGGTGCAGTGGTGGTGGTGGGGGTGGGGGGTTGGGGGTTGACTAGTAGAATCCCTCTACATTCTAGAAATTCAGGAAGTTAATGCAGGAACACAAGTGGACCAGAATCGCACATAACAACCCAGAGAAAAGTCATGACTTTACCAATACCATTCCCCTGTATGGGCTGAAATGGTCAATATAATTAGTGCCGGCTAAGGGAGAAGGCATGGGAATGGGGGTGGGTGGAAATGAGGGTCTTTGGTGGTGGTGGAAGCACACTGGTGGTGGGGCTAGTGTTGAACGATGAATGTTTCTAACAACTGATTTGTGAAAAACTTTGTACTTTGTGAATTACGGTGTTTAAATAAAGAAAAATACATATATATAAATATAAATATATATATGTATATATATATATATATATATATATATATATATATATATATTGCTGTTTTGGGTCACACCCAGCAATGCTCAGGGGTTTCTCCTGGCTCTGCACTCAGGAATCATTCCTGGCGGTGCTCGGGGGACCATATGGGATGCTGGGGATCAAACCCGGGCTGGCATGGGCCGGCCGCATGCAAGGCAAACACCCTACCTGCTAAACTATCACTCCAGGCCAGAAAAATATTTTTTTTAAATAAAGAAAATAAGATATTCAAGGAAAGTAAGATCCTCAATTTTTTGGTGCTGAGGAATGAACCCAGGGCCTCAAACATGGAGAGGCACATAATCTACCATGGTGCTACATCCCCAATCAACAATTAGCCTTTTTTAAAACATAAATCAGCATTATTTCACATTCTTGTTGCAAACACTTTCCAAAAATAAGTGTAGGGGGGGCCGGAGCGATAGCCCAGCGGGTAGGGTGTTTGCCTTGCACGCGGCTGGCCCATGCCCGCCCGGGTTCGATCCCTAGCATCCCATATGGTCCCCCGAGCACCGCCAGGAGTTACTCCTGAGTGCAGAGCCAGAAGAAGTTGCCGGGTGTGACCCAAAAAAAAAAAAAAAGTGTATGAGTTTTTTTTTAACATGAAAAAAAATCAGAGAGCCGGAGTGATAGTACAGCAGGTAGGGCGTTTGCCTTGCATGTGGCCAACCTGGGTTCAATCCCGGCATTGCCAGGAGCAATTCCTGAGCATTGCCAGGTGGGACCTCAAAATGAAAATGAAAATAATAACAATAACAACAACAACAATAATACGGTTCTCCCCTAGCTCAGCTGACTATGAGGCCCCCAGGAGGACAGATGGATTTTTGGGTGTTGACCCATCACCTCTGGGGGGTCCTGGAAGCAGCCAGATGAGACTTGCCCACCACATTAGCCACCATTTTCACTGTCCGGACTCTGCAGCACATCAGAGCCCGCCCAGGATGGACGCTGACCTCAAGACCAGATTAACAGAGCAAAACGAAGTTCGAGCCCAGGTAGGCGGCTCCTAGTAGCGGGAATCACCGGAATTCGTCAGATAGAGCTGGGGTCGCTCTTTCCTCTCTCCATTTTGTCTGAGCCCGTGGCCCTGCCCAGAGCTGCCCTTGGGCGACCAGCCATAGCATGCAGAGCCTCAGACCCAGCTGGGGAACTGGAACTCGGCTCTCCCCTAGCTCGGCTGACCATGAGGCCCCCAGGAGGACAGATGGGTTTTGGGTGTTGGCGCATCACCACTGGGGGTCCCGGAAGCAGCCGGATGAGTCTCACCCACCATATTAGCTGCCATTTTCGCAGTCCAGATGCTGACCATGAGGCCCCTAAGTCGCACGGCCACTTGTGGTCACACAGTCCATCAAACTAGTGGAAACAGTTATGTCCTTTAATGTACTGCATTCTACAATGTGTAGGAAAGTTTGGCGGGAGGGATAGAGAGGAGAGAGAAAAGATATACAGAACCTGCCAAGTAGTTGGGGTGCGGGAGGGGGCAGGGAAGTGGGGACATTGGTGATGGGAGACAGGTTCGGTGGAGGGATGGGTGTTGGAACACTGTAGAACCAAAACTCGACAAGCATGACTTGCAATTATATGTCTAAAAGTGGTGTAATACCAAGAGACTGGCCCATATCCGAAAGAGTAAAAGCAACAAGTGCTGGTGTGGATGCGGGAAAAGGGGACTCTCATACATTGTTGGTGGGAATGTCGACTTGTACCTTTCTGGAAAACAATATGGACATTCCTGCAAAAACTAGAAACTGAGCTCCCTTTGACCCAGCCATACCACTCCTGGGAATATACCCTGGGAAGCCAAAAACACAGCGGAAACACAATCCGCACTTTTATTTTCATAACAGCACTATTCACAATAGCCAGAACCTAGAAACCACCAGTATGCCCGAGAATTGATGACTGGATAAAGAAACTGTGGTACATCTACACAATGGAATACTATGCAGCTGTTAGGAAAATGAAGTTATGAAATTTGCCTATAAATGGATGGACATGGAAAGGATCATGTTGAGTGAAATTAGTCAGAAGGAAAGAGAGAGACACAGAATGACTGCATTTATTTGCATGACATAAATATATCAGGTGGTCTTACCAAAAGAGGAAATTACTGCAAATGTGAGGGAGTCAGAGGTTAGGTAAAACAGAGAAGGGAACATGTGTGAATAAATGTCGAAAGGGCTGATACCAACATAGAACTGAGCATTAAATACAGGCAAAAAAAATGCACATGATTGCTTCCAAGTGTATGTAGTGCAACCCACAATGTGTAGGAGAAGGAAAAGAGACAGAGGGAGAGAGGAAAGAGATAAAGAACCTGCGATTTAGGCAGGCTATGGGAGGGGGAGGGAATTGGGGACATTGGTGGTGGGAAATGGGCACTGGTGAAGGGCGGGGTGCTGGAACACTATGTGACCGAAACCTCCAAACATGAACAACGTTATAATTGTATATCTCACGGTGGTATAATAAAATGTTTAATTAAAAAAGTGGTGTAATAAAATTAGAAAAAAATAATAAAAAACATGAAAAAAAATCAGTCCAAGGGCCATAGAGATAGTACAGTGGATAGGGTGCTTGTCTTGCACATAGCTGGTCCAGGTTCAATTCCTTGTATCCCATAAGGTCCCTCAAGTAATACCAGGAGTAGTTTCTGCGTGCAAAGTCAGGAGTTACCCCTGAGTATCGCCGGGTTGGGCTAGAGTGATAGTGAAGAGGGTAGGGCATTTGTCTTGCATATGGTTGACCTGGGTTCGATCCCAGCATCCCATGGTTGACCAAGCACTGCCAGGACTAACCCCTGGCAATGTGACCAGGTGTGACCCAAAAAAGCAAAAATAAATAAATAATAGTATTGCAGGTGTGACTCAAAAAATAAAAAGCCCTGTGAAGTAAGCTGGAGAGATGATACAACAGATAAGGTACTTGTCTTGCACGTAGCCAACCTGGGTAATTCCTGGCCCCCATATGGCCCCCAGGAGCCCATCTGAAGTCATCCCCGAATGCAGAGTCAGGAGTGAGCACTGAGTACAGTTGGATGTGGATCCAAAATGAAAACAAAAAATTAAAATAAAATCTGTTAGGAAAAATGAATCCAGGGTCAAGAGAGCACTCAACTGGTTAAGTACATGCTTCTATGTAGAAGGCCTGGTTCACGCCTCAACACTGCATGGCCCCCCAAGCACTGCCAAAGAGACCCCTGAGAATAGAGGCAGTAGATCCTAAGCACTGTCATGTGTTAGCATCCACCAAAAGAAAAAAAAATTAATACATGTCTATTAATGAAGATGTTCATTAAGGTGTTTAAACATTGATTTACATCATTTTAAAGTCAGGGGCCAGAGATACAGTAGAGGAGGTAAGGCCCTACATAAATGAGCAGCACAGCCTGGTTCAATCCCAGCACTGCCAGGATTAACTGATCACAGAGCCAGGAATAACTCCTGAACACCAATGGGTGATGCTCATATGAAGGGAGTGGGGCACACCCAGTGGTGCTCAGGCACTATCCCTACCTCTGTGCCGCTCAGGGCATAAGTGGAGCCAGTGGATTCAAACAGTGCCTTAACCCTTGTATTATCTCTCTGTCTCCAACCTCAATTTTTTTTAAGGTTCAGTTATGTGGACCACAGGTATAAATGTATACAGGTATAAATCTTCAGGGAGGCACAGAGATTTTCATTGCAATGTTTTATTATGTAATGGTTCAAACAGAGAGGTTGAATGCATTGTATAGGATCCATATATACCTATACCTGGATTCTACAATTAGCATAATTTCATTTGTTTTATCACACATCTAACCATCTATTTGCCCCTGTCAAATTCTTACTGCTGATACATTATAAAGAATATCACAGTATATAGAAATACACTTCACACTTAAGCACTCAGCACAGCAAAAGAATTTTTTTGTCGGGTATATACTTGGCCACTGGAGGGCTACCAAATACCACAAAATGCATTTAAAAGGACTATGGAAGGTCAAGAAAAGAAGCATCACAAAGTAGAAATGGCATCAATTAGAATGAGAAACAACAATCTGAAACCCATACTGGAAATCTTTTATCCTTACTCTTGGAACTCCCCTTCTAGTTTTAACCCTCTGTTCCCTGGAGGTTCCATGCTTTACTGGTCATGGGTACACACACCTGTGATATCTGTGCACACTCAGTTGCATGTTCATGAGGCGCATGCTCCTGGCCACAGTGCTCACATGGCTCTACCCATGGTATTTGGGGGAGGTCACAGTTTGTTGCAGTGTTCACACACATCTGGCCGCGCACCTGTGGTCAAACACTGCTACAGTATGGAGGATACTGTAGAGTCACGGGGAGTGAGCTCAGCAAATGTGGGTGGCACCCGGGTTGAATACTAGGTCTCATGTTCCCATGGCAAATGCTTTTTTGTTGCAGGCCATTTCAGAGAATGCCAGTTTTATCTGGCACTACTAGATGGAAATACAAAATCTGTCTGGAGAGATTTTACAGAGGCTAAGAAACTTGCCTTGCATCTAGCTGACATTGGTTCGATCCCACGCACCACATACAGTCCCCCGAAAGCACTGCCTGGAGTGATGCCTGAGCACAGAGCCAGGAGTAAGCACTGCTGGATGTGGCCCAAAACAAAACCTTTATAAAAGTTAGTTTCGATAATATACATAGTTTGAATGAGTACATGTAACACGTACTCATGTCTCTGAAAATAAGACTTCAGCTTTTTTTGTTGTTATTTTTTGGGGGGCCACAACAGCACTGCTAAGAGGTTACTCCTGACAGTGCTCAGTGGACCACTGGGATGCCAAGGATAGAACCCAGTCGACCGCATGCAGGCAAGCACCCTACCCATTGTACTATTGCTCCATCCCCTAAGATCTTAGTTCTGTCCACCCCACCCCCCAACCCCGGCAGTCATGTGTGGGCATGGGTGCAAGCAGGGCGGCAACCAGAAAATGCAGAGCTCTTCTGAAATAGTTTGACTCAAAAGGCCAGTGCTGGATCTGAATTCCTTAAGCTTCTGTTTCAAGCCAGGAAATAAACTGAGTCAGCCCTCACATATTATATTAATTATCAGGGGAGGGGTGTGGGTGGAATGAGGAAATTAGTTTGCAGAGTCTAAGGATAAGCAGACCCAGTAATGAATTTGTTCATTCCTTTAGCTTTTGATCAGTAGCCAATGCTTAATCTTAATTACAAGTTGGGCTTCTGTGGCAGGCCACTGGAGAAGAGCTAATGCAGCAGGGGATGCAGGAAGGCTTCGTGAAGGAACAGACTAGAGAATGGCAGAGCAGGGGCAGAAGCATCTTCAAATGGAAGTGCGCCTTCCTGAGTCATACGGACACATGCATGAGCAGAGTGTCACAAACAGCTGAATGCTAACAAGTCTGACCAGGACAGCCATGCAGGGGCTCGAAACCGAGTGCAAGCTCTGTCCACTCGTTCACTTGAGGTACAGACACAGGTGGTGGGGCCAGAGCACTGGTGGAGTCAGCCCACCTAAAATATGTGTTTACAAGGAACTAAAAAGTTTTGGGGAGTCAAAGCAAACATGAATAACCTCAAACTTTACTCTACTTGCAAACTGAAAAAGGCACCTACCTCATGGATGTTGGTAGAAGATAGAAGATGAGTGAAAGGTAAAGTTTATTTCAAGCAACAGCAGTAGCTAAAATATTTGCATGTTGGGGATGAGGAGGGCACCACTTTGCAGAATCCCGATTTTCACTGGAGATGCAAAGGGCAAATGACACCCTTACATATAATAGGGTTGCTTCTGGAGAAGAACCTTCCACGGAAGGAACATGAACTTTTCATTATTTATTATTTATTTTATTTATTTATTTATTTATTTATTTGCCTTTGGGTCCCACCCAGGTCAATGCTAAGGGGGTTACTCCTGCCTCTGCACTCAGAAATGACTCTTGATAGTGCTCAGGGGACCACATGGAATGCTGGGGCGGAATCCAGAGCTGGCTGTGTGCAAGGCAAACGCCCTACCCGCTGTGCTATCGCTCTGCCCCCGAACATGAACCTTTCATAATGGACAATAAGCTGACTTGTTCTTTGCTCCAAGAGATAGTATTTCAGTCTTCTTAAGATTGTTTGCTCTACAAACATCCTTGAAGAGCTAGCCCAGAGCAAAGGGCAGCCATTCTACACTCAGCAGATGTGCAGACAAGCAGAAGACATGAAAAAGGTCTTCAATTCAGCAAAAGGGTGAATTCAAGAATCTACTATAGTGATTTCTTGACCATTCCAGCTCCAAGGCTTGGATGTCCTCATCTTATTTCTTTTGGTCACAGCAAATAAACAACACTAAGCCCAGGGCTGGGA
>JAJIBD010015301.1:0-24248 GCA_021461705.1 Cryptotis parvus | reverse complement strand
GAAGAAAACCACAGCCGCAAATTCTGTGGGCTTCAATAATACCAAAGAGTCCATCTTTATTTTTTAAATTATTATTATTACTATTGTTATTATTACTATTATTATTATTATTATTATTATTTTGCTTTTTGGGTCACACCCGGTGACGCCTAGGGATTACTCCTGAATCTGCACTCAGGAATTACTCCTAGTGGTGCTCGGGGACCATATGGGATGCCAGGAATCGGACCTACGCCGGCCGTGATGCAAGGCAAACGCCTCTACCACTGTGCTATTGCTCTGGCCCTGAAAGAGTCCATCTTTAACACAGGCTACTACACTCAAAAACTGAAGTCAACATAGTTGTTACTACAACTTAATTGTTCAAAGAAACTATTCTGGAGAGAAAGAAAATTAGGGGAAAAGAACTCTTTAAAACAATTCCCCAAACCACACATTTATAAATATTGTTATGTTTAAAATACTTGAGAGGCATGAATTCTTCATTCATGGAAAAGCAGTTTGCTGTTGGCAACAGAAAGAAGCTCAGCGATAGTTTACCACATGAAAAGGGGTGAATTAACCTATAAAGGTCATGCACTGTCTAGCAGCACCTGTTCATGACAATAGGTCTTGGGTTTTTTTTTTTTTTTTTTTTTTGTTTGTTTGTTTTTGGGTCACATCCAGTGATGCTCAGGAGTTACTCCTGGCTCTTTGCTCAGGAATTACTCCTGGAAGTGCTCGGGGACCATATGGGATGCCAGGGATGGAACTTGGATCGGCCGCATGCAAGGCAAACGCCCTACCTGCTGTGCTATCGCTCCGCCCCTTTTTTTCAGTGCTGACACAGTTTTCTCTACAATGCTCCTCCTCTTTTGCTGTGCCTTCACCAGAATGATCTTCAGCCACCCATATCTGCCGACGGTGTCTGCACAAACTGGCAACTGAACACAGGAATTGGCACCTTGGGGTGTGGAGGCTGCAAGTGTAAACAATGGAGGGGCCTCTGAAGGCTCGAGGCAGAGTGCTCCTTGCCTGACTGAATCCCGTGGTCCTGGCAATCCCCTTAGCTTTTTATTTCTACCCCCTTCAGTCTCTCCCTCATCGCCACCCTGCTGCCAAGAACACATTGGCCACCCCTGATCCAACACGGCCCATCTCATCCTATCTGCGGAGACCCGGAGTTCCTCATATGGTCACATTCTGAGTTTCTGGGTGGATGAACGTTGGGGATGGGGGTTGGGGGAAGCAGAGACACCAAATCCCTTAGAGGTCCCAATATCAGAGTTTGGAAATCAATCCTTAATGGAATTGAATTGGATTCTTTGCTACCTTTCTAGCTGCTAGGGATGCATAAACACATGTTTATTGGGATAAACAATAGGGGTGCAGCATGCAATAAACACATGTTGCACACCTCTGCACCCAGCAGCAGCCTTCGCGAGAGGCAGAGGCTGGAAACACCCAAATATCATAGACAAATTAAGGGAGGAGAGATAGAATGAACAATACCACAATGGATTATCATCCAGTATGAGAAAAAAGAAGGAAATTCAGGCATGTGCTACAACAAGGATGAGCTGGAAAGGATTAGACTGGTAAAGAAGCCAGGTGCTGAGTGACCAGGTGCTGAGAAACAGAAAGTAGAATATCGGGTTACTAAGGGCTACAGGAGGAAGGCCAGGGTGGTATTGATGAATCAGGATGGGCCTTTCACTTTGGGTAATTGAGAGAGTTCTACCGACTGATGGATAGTTTAAAATTGATATAATGCTAATGGATGTGCAATTCCACTGGGCTGGAGCACTTGAAATGGTCTATTTTGGGGTGGGAGCGATAGTACAGTGGGGATGGCATTTGCCTTGCATGCAGCTGACCCGGTTCAATCCCCAGCATCCCATATGGTCCCTGATCACCACCAGGAGTTATTCCTGAGTGCAGAGCCAGGGGTAACCCCCTGAGCATCTCTGGATGCGACCCAAAAAGAAAAAAAAAGGGGAGATTCTATTATAATTTCGCTAGAGTGAAGTAAAGAAAATGTCTGTTTGAAGAATCATTTTCTCATGTCCAGGACATTCATTCTCACTGCAGGTCCCAGATTATTTGTCCAAAGCCTCCGGTTGCTCCACATCCTCACCGTAATAAGAACAACAGAAATCACTTACTAAAGACTTACTGTATTCCAGACACTGTGCTAGGCTTTTGCATGATCAGATTTCTTTTTTTTTTTTTTTGCTTTTTTGGGTCACACCCGGCGATGCTCAGGGGTTTCTCCTGGCTCTGCACTCAGGAATTACTCCTGGCTGTGCTCGGGGACCATATGGGATGCCGGGATTGAACCCGGGCCGGCACAGGCCGGCCGCGCAAGGCAAATGCCCTACCCGCTGGGCTATCGCTTCTGGCCCCCAGATTATTTCCTTAGTCCACATAAAAACTATAAAATGCATGCCTTGGAGCAAATATCGGAAACCAGATGTGAGGAGACAGGTTCAGAGAAGGTAATTTGCACAGTCACCAGCTCATAGTTGGAACTAGAACTAAATTAAAAAAATATTATATTGCCGTGAGATATTACAATTACAAAGCTGTTCATGATTGGGTTTCAGACATACAGTGTTCCAGCACCCATCCCCTCCACCTGTGCCCATTTCCCACCACCAAAGTGCCCAGTTTCCCTTCCCCTTACCTCCGGCCTGCCTGCCTCTAGCGCGACACTTCTCTCTCTCTCTCTCTCTCTCTCTCTCTCTCTCTCTCTCTCTCTCTCTCTCTCTCTCTCTCTCTCTCTCCCTCCCTCCCTCTCTCTCTCTCAACTTTTGCATTGTGGTCTGCAGTACATTCACTGAGGGGTTATCATGTATATCCCTTTACTTACTTTCAATACTCAGTTCTAGTCTAGCGTTACCATTTCCTACTATTGTTGGCAAACTGGAACTAAATGTTTTACAGATTTTTTTTTTCTTTTTGGGTCACACCTGGCAATGCTCAGAGTCTTACCTAGCTCTGCACTCAGGAATTACTCCTGGTGGTGCCCAGGGGACCATATGGGATGCCGAGGATCTAACCCGGGTCAGCAAACACCCTTTCCTCTGTGCTGTCTCTCTCTCCCGTATCTAACTTGACAAAAGTTCTGGGGTTACACCAGACTGACAGGCTCCTCCAGACCCCTTAGTGAGACTTGCCCTTTTAGCTGTCAACTCTGGGGCGTAGTTAGCTTTGGTACCTACAGCGCCTGCGGGCGCAGGCTTGTGGGCAATGGACTGGAGCAAGGACCTAGTGACTTTGCTCCCATTGACCTCTCCAGGGAGCCTCTCTGGCACAGGTCCTGTACGGGACCCCTAGCCAGGTCTTCGGGCCAGGCTTCCGTCCAGCAACCTGGCATGGCAAAAGCATATGGCTTGAGGCCTGGTTGGGCAAGGGGGGGGGGAGCAGTAAGCAGATCTCCCTCAGCTTGCCCGCCTTGAAGGCGGAATTCCTGGGGGGGGGTGTCTTCGAAGTCACAGTTTCCTGGAGAGTCCAGGGTCAGACCTGCAGAGCGAGGGGTGCACGCTGGGAGTGGCAGCTGGGAGAAGAGGCGCTGGAGACCGCAAGATGCTGCGCCTTCAGGGAGCGAGCGGGCAGCTGGGCAGCAGGACGAGGCAGGCCGCGGGCTCCCAGGCTGGCTCGCGGTGGGCCGGGTGACGTCTGCCCCCGCGCGCGCCAGCGGGGCGGGTGCCCGACGCGCGCCCCCGAGCGGAGCGCGCACGCGGGGAGGGGGCGGAGGGGCGGGCGAAGCGGAGGGTGCGGGCGCCCGTGGAGCTGCGGGGGAGCTGCTGCCACCGCCGCCGCCGCCGCCACCGAGCGAGGCCGTGCATGGGGGTGTCCCGCTGAGCCCCGAGAGCCGCCGTCTCCGCCGGGACCCGCACAGGTGCAGTCACCCGGTGCCCGGCCCACTGCCGGGGTTGGGGTGGGACGGGGTGAGGTGGGACGGGGTGGGGTGAAGGAGGCCACGGGAACGTCCGTTGGTCGGTCGGCGGGGTCGGGGTGCACCCTCCCAGACTGTCCCAGGCCGTTGCCCTCCAGCCGGGTCGTGCAAAGGAGCAACGGCAGAGCCCCCAGCCAGGCCTGTGTGTGTGCGCCCGCGTGGGAGCGCGCGCGCGTGTCCAGGCTGCGAGCCGGGGCGCGGGGACCCCCGGCCCACGGGGGCTGGAGTAGCAGAGGGCACCTCCTCCAGGGGACACCCCCACCCCACACACACAAAGTCTTCCGTATCTTCTCTGCCTCCCCTCTTCCCCTCCAGCCAGAAGCTGCCCCCCGAGCCGCACCCCGCGCGCCCGGGCTTGGGGACGAGCCTTCCCAGGACCTTGCATCCCGCAGCCGCGGGGACGCGGGGCCAGAGGGGCGCAGGTCGGAGGAAGGACGCGCGGGGGCTGGGGGAAGTGCTGCCCACTGGGAGCGGGGTTGCAGCCTGGCTCGCTGGCCTCTCGGCTGTCGGGCCCGGCCCTTCGGGGACCCCCCGCAGCCCCTTTCCGCGCCCGGTCCCCTCGGGTCTGGCCCAAAGGGCTGTGGGGTGTGCGCGCGGCCTGCACGAGTGCGTCCCGCCGCCTCGGAGCGCCAGCCATTGTGCTGCTGCTGGAGCCTTTTCTTTACCCCCCACATTGGGGGCGGGGGCGGGGATGTAGATGAGGGTGAAAGCAGGGGCAGAAGGCGGGAGAGGAGGACGCCCGAGGCAAGACGCGAGGAAACACTGTCAGAATGTGAACTGGCACGATCTGGGCACGGCCGGGGGTTGCGGCGATGTGGTCCTTGAGGACAGGTTTGAGGGATGCTCGGGAGCGGGGGTGTCACCGCTGTCAAAGTAATGGGAAGACGAGGTGGAAGAGGGACCCGCGGTGCGGAGCCTGGGGCGAGGGTCGGGGAGGCTCTGCCCAGCGGCGCCGGGCAGGCGCTTGTGGCAGCCAGAGCTACAGCCGAATGAGCTTCATTAACGCAACGCAGCGCTGAGCTGCCTGCCTGGTCTCTGCTAAGCTCCAACCCCTCTTTTTCTTTCCAAATTACACCATCTATTGGGAGGCAAGAATAAACGGAATAAATCACGGGACACAATCACACTATAGTCCTCCCTATTCTTGGGTAGTGAGAAACGGAAAAAGGACCAAAGACGCCTGAGTCCCTCTGAACTGCCATCCTTCGTGTATTTTGGAAAAAATCGCTTTGGCAGGTCTAGAGGAAGAGGTGATGACTTGAACTAACCCTTGCTTTGGAGGGCAGGGGCTGTCCGGTTTGAGAAGTGAGTGGATGAGGACTGGGCTTTTCCACTGAAATGGGGGCAGGAAAGGCAGCCCCCCGGGAGGATAGGGAGAGCAAAGGTGAGCAGGTTCAGGGAAGAGAGAAGGGGGGTATTTCAGGAAAGGCTGCCCATCCCTTGCACAGAGACCCAGCCTCAGGCCGGGTCCAGCCCAAGCCTGGCTCTCTCTGCCTGCGCCCAGGAGCTTCTACAGACCCTGGGGCAGGCGTCTTCGATTCTACCTCAGGCTTGGGCCTCTTGGCGACCAGGGAGGGACCAGTCAACTCTGACCAGTCCCTCAGCATGAGGGACTGTTTGAATGACCACACATCTAACTCTAGAGCTGTGATGGCTGCTGCTGCTCCTTAAAAAATACCATCTGCACGGATCTATTTGCTTTTAGCGGTGCTTTCGGTTGCCAACGCGAGTCTCCATCTCCAGCCTAGGTTCTGGCCTTCCTGTTGCCAGCTAATGGTGTGGATGGAGCCATTTCACTTCAGTACCGCCATTGGCAGTACCTTCCCAAGGCAGCGCCCTAGCCTCCACTGGGGGCCACCCTCAGAAGAGCTCAAATTTAGAGGTGGTGTAGACATCTGAACCACCAGCTGCTTTAACTTTCAAGACTTTCAGATGTGTTAGCTGGGATCCAGCAGGCTTTGACCAAACGAACTGACAATCGTGGGGATACCTCGCTTGAAAGAGGGCAACATTGGTGGGGACAGTTCTCATCCGGCATTTGGAGCCTGTCACATAGGTCACGGTGGGGATAGTTTTCCTCCTATTCTCCGCTTCTGTTTCCCTCCATTCTGTCACATAGAATGTCACAGCGGGATAGTACTCACCCCGTCATTTCTGCAGAATTCCATTCGGCTTTACTTCATAAAATCAGTGGCATTTACCGGACGTTGTGTGTCCCGTGTCCTGTGTCCAAACAAGGTGCTTAATGCTTCAGAGATACTCCATTTACTCACCAAATAGCCCCCAAGGGCAGGACCATTCGAGATTAGAGGCTTCCCTTTGCTGGCTGGGAAAGGAGGCGGGGGTAGGGGGTGGGGGAGGCTGTTCATTCCCCAAACTTTGGGGCACAAAGTACTGGCAGCTGGAGCGCAGCCTGCAAGTTCAGCTTTTTCTTTCCCTCTATGCAATCAAAACCGGGTCAGCTGTGTACAAGGCCAACACCCTACCCGGCTGAGCTATCGCTCTGCTCCTAATTTATTCTTTTTTTTTGGGGGTCACACCCACAATGCTCAGGGCTTACTCCTGACTCTGCTCTCAGGAATTACTACTCCTGGCAGTGCTCAGGAGACCATATGGGATGCCGGGATCGAACCCGGTCAGCCGCCATGCAAGACAAATGCCCTACCTGCTGGACTATCGCTCTGGCCCCTCCTTAATCTTTTCCAAATGCACAGAGATTTTGTTTTTTTTGTTTTTTTTTTGCTTTTTGGGTCACACTCAAGCGATGCTCAGGGGTTACTCCTGGCTCTGCACTCAGGAATTACTCCTGGCGGTTTTCAGGGACCATATGGGATGCCGGGGATCGAACCCGGCCGGCAAGCATGCTGCGCAAGGCAGGCGCCCTACCTGCTGGGCTATCGCTCTCCGGCCCCTCAAAGCACAGAGATTTTGAATCTCCATGCTCTGATCTCCTTTGGCAACGTGAAGAAATCTATGGAATCCTCTACAAGTTTTGATTTCATTTATTTAGGCATTTTTGGGTCACACCTGGTGATGCTCAGGGGTTCCTCTTGGCTCTGCACTCAGAAATTACTCCTGGCGGTGCTCAGGGGATCATATGGGATGCCGGGGATCAAACTCGGGTCTTCCGTGTGCAAGGCAAATGGCCCTACCTGCTGTACTATCACTCTAGCCCCACTAGTATTTTAAAATATGTCTTGCATTTGGAAATATTTTTGTTTAAAAGTTTCTCAGAACTAAAAAAGGCAGTGGCCAAAGACGGCCTCAACTCCCCTTGGGCTGACACTATCTTGGCGGGGCATATCAGCCCTGCACTACAGCTGATTGGACATCTCTGTGTAGGGCTGTGTTAGTTACCCAATAATCTTTTTTATTAAGGAGGAATGTCACATGTAAGCAGATAGAAATGCCAATGCCCAGTCCCCAGTGCCCCCTCACTTATGTCAATTATCAGGTCCTGCTGATCTGTGGAGCACAGGCTTGCAGCAAGCTGCCCTGTCCCCCCTTATCAAGATCAGGTGCAAGCGTTGGCACTCGTGGCATGGAGGAGGCTTAGAGGCAACTGAGACGCCTTTGGTGAGCATGCACCAAAGGTCAGGGGAGGATCTTTCTTCATTCATAGATTGAATACAAAAGAGTGTTGAACCAAAGTCCCTCCATGCGTTCCTCCGTGATCAAGTAATCAAAATGGTGGTTTGGGAAGGAATGACCAGGAACCGAAGAGCAGCCTGTGTTGGACTGAAAAAGGGAAGCATGGATAGGCGGATATGTGCCACACAGGATGCGGGAACCCCAGCTCAGCAAACCCAGGTGCTGACCGCTGCAGGGCTCAAGGGACCGATGTATGGTACCAGAGACTGAACCTGGGCTGGCTGGATGCAAAGCAAGTGCCCTATCCTCTGTACCGCCTCTCCAGCCCCAAGACCAAATTTGATCTCTAGCACTGCAGTGACCCCCACCACTGGGAGCAACCGCTGAACTCAGAGCTGGGAGTAGCTCCTAAGCACCACCTGGTATGGCTTTCCCATCACCAAAAACTAAATCAAAAGATATCATTAGGTGCCGGAGCGATAGTCCAGTGGTTAGGACTTTTGCCTTGCACACAGCCAACCCAGGTTCGATCCTTGGTGTCCCATATGGTCCCCCCGAGCACCTCCAGTAATTTCTGCACACAGAGCCAGGATTAACCCCTGAGCATCGCCAGGTGTGACCCCCAAATATATATATATATATATATATATACATATATGTATAGATTATATATTAATCCAATTGCAATTATTAAGTGAACTCATTATTACAATTAACATTTCACATGGACTGGCTCTTGACAAAATGCATCATTTTCAGCGCCCAAGGTGACAGCATGGCTCCTGTGCAAACCACGAATGCCCAGAACATGTTTTGATATGCCTGTGACTGAGTTCCTGCCAGTAGGATAGTCTGGCTGCTCCCCTGACGTGCCCTTTACCTCACTTAGAGTTAGAGCTTTGTGGGTGGAAATGGTGACTGGCACGCCTAGGGCAAAACCTATGGATTTTGCAGTTTGGTTTTCCTTTAAGCATCTAGCTGGATCAATAATGATGCAGATAGGAGAGAAATGATGCAGATAGGGGGAAGGAAGAGGGGAGGATGCGGGAAGGATCCGAGTGCCAGAGAGGTGATTCCATTTGTGCTGGGGAAGCGGAACCTGAGAGCGGTGTTGGGGGAGGACGCAGGTTTGTCAATGAGATTGATCAGCGGCCTGCCCTGGCCGCGGGCACTGTGTATCTCCAGCCAGGGAGCATGTGTGCTCTCCAAGAATGGAAACGAAATTGGGGAGGGCCGTGGGTGAAGAGGGTACTCTCTAGAGTGGGGGGTCCTTGGTAGCGGGGGGAAAGCAAAGGGTGCTGGGAGTGTGGCCGGCTGGGCAACTTGCCAACGAGGGCCACGGGGTCTGGCTGTGGCCTGCATAGCTGGGTGTGTCTCTTACAGGCTACTATGCCTCTTGGTCCATTTCTCTTGACCGGTCTTCCCAGGGTGGGTACTATCAGCACCAGGGCAGGGCTGGGTGACCCGGGGCAATCATAATAGTAATGGGAAGTGTTCCTATCTCCTGTAGGCATCATGGGGGGCTGGGAACATTTCCCATCAGTTATTTCTTTTTGGTTATTTATTTTTTTGTAATGGACGCAGGGGACACTTCCTATTAGTTCACTTTTTTTTTTTTTGCGTCACACCCGGCGATGCTCAGGGGTTTCTCCTGGCTCTGCACTCAGGAATTACTCCTGGTGGTGCTCGGGGACCATATGGGATGCCGGGATCGAACCGGGCCGGCACAGGCTGGCCGCATGCAAGACAGATGCCCTACCCTCTGGATTATCGCTCCGGCCCTATTTTTTTATTTTGATGCCATACCCACTGGTGCTCAGGGCTTACTTCTGGTTCTGCACTCAGGGATCACTCCTGGTGGGTTCAGGGAACCCTGTGGGATCTCGAGGATCAAACTCAGGTCAGCAAAGGCCAGGGCCCTCCCTACTGTCCTATTGCTCCGGCCCCTCTGTTAGTTCACTTAAAGAACATAGATTTCCGGGGCCACTGAGTCATTGTTTTTCTGCAGAGGGGAATGGCAGCCTTTTCTCTGGCCGCAGATTCTGTTCTGTGTCTGGGGAAGATTCGGCGAACCCTTCAGGGTGTCCATAAGCATTGGGTGACTTTGTCACTGATGGATGAAGACTGGCAGGTCCAGGCCCTTCCCCAAATCCCTTCCCCAAATCCTTGAGGCCAGGCATGTTCCAAGTTTTCTTTTTATTTTTCTTTTGCTTTTTTTGGGGTCATATCCGGCAATGCTCAGGGGTTACTCCTGGCTCTGCACTCAGGAATTACTCCTGGCGGTGCTCGGGAACCATATGGGATGCCGGGAATCAAACCCAGGTCGGCCGCGTGCAAGGCAAACGCCCCACCCGCTGTGCTATCGCCTCCAGCCCTGTTCCGAAGTTTTCATGGTCTCAGATTTTGGATTATGGCAGTAGAGTGGGGAGCTGTACCTCCTTTGATGGGCGTAGGGGCAGCTGCTGTCATCGAACTCAGGCAGCCAGAGCCCACGTGGTGGAGCACGTGCCAAGCACCCCAGCTCTGAGTGCAGCCGTGGCTCTGCGTGGCCCCCTGAGCAGCTCAGTGACCCCCAGGAGGTCTCAACCCTGTCTTGGATATCTCCATGAAGGTCCCAGCCCCCCCACTCTCTCAGCATACCCCTGTTAAAAATGCTTCATTTCAGGGCCGGAGTGCTAGTATACCACAGGGGAGGGCATTTGCCTTGCATGCGGCTGACCCGGGTTTGATCCCCAGCATCCCATATGGTCCCTGAGCACCACCAGGAGTAATTCCTGAGTGCAGAGCCAGGAGTAACCCCTGTGCATCACAGGGTGTGACCCCAAAACAAAAACAAAACAAAACAATACTAGCTGTGATCTATTAAACCCCCTCCAAAGCAAGCTATTGTTTCTGTAGATCAGGGATCACTGTTGGTGCTTTCAACCAAGCCAAGTTTTATTATTGCTGTTTCTGAGCCACACCCAGCAGTGCTTAGGGTTTACCCCTGGGTCTGTGCTCAGAGGGTCACTTTTGGCAGTGCTTATGGGATACTGGGGTTTTGGGATTGGAACCAGGGGCAAAGCTACCCATCGTATAATGGCCCAGGTCAGGCATTTATTAATTTATATTTGTTCGAAAATATATTGTTTCCATTTTCAGGACACATGGCTAAGAGTGTGGCTCTATGGCAATAATACTAGTAATATAACAGCAGTGAAACGTAATGGAACACGTGGGCATTTAGTACCTGCCACAAGCTGTTTCAAGCACTTAGCCAGTGCTAACAGACCCTGGCACCCAGGCCAGCCTTAGGCTGGGTGCTGTCTGCACTTCCCAGTGGACATGAGGTGACTTTCAGGCCTCCCCTACTTTCTAGTTTCTCCAGTTGGAGTGGAGTCAGGTTGCTGAGTACAGTGGGGTCATGAAACCATCGACAACACTGAATGTATTCTGAATACACAACAAGCAAACATAAACTTAAAATCCCAGGGGGCCGGAGTGATAGCCGGTAGGTAGGGCGCTTGCCTTGCACGCCGGCCCGCCTGTGCGGGCCTGGGTTCGATCCCCGGCATCCCATATGGTCCCCCAGCACCGCCAGGAGTAATTCCTGAGTGCAGAGCCAGGAGAGAACCCTGAGATTGCCGGGTGTGACCCAAAAAGAAAAAAAAAATAAACTTAAAATCCCAATCTGAATCGCACCGTGAATGGGAAATGTTACTCACCCATAATGCGTTTCTTGGGTGAATAGGGGCCACTTTGGGGGACCCTGGAGTTCTGGAGGGGAGCACGGGAACAAGTGCACCCCCAAAGATGTGAGGTCTGGACTGGCGGCTTCTCTGGGTTCCCAGGTGCTGTGTGGAGAGAAGGCCCCAAAGCCGGGTGGGCGGAGGCTCAGAGTCTGTCATCAGACAGTCCTGGGGGTTGGGAGGGCGGCAAGCACCATCGAACTCTGCCCCTTGTCTGCTTCTAGAGCCAAGCGTCCCTGACAGCTGCGCTGCCCTTCGTGTGCAGGCATGGAGGCACCGCTAGTGAGTCTGGACGAAGAGTTCGAGGACCTTCGGCCAAGCTGCTCGCAGGAGCGGGAGGAGAAGCGCGGTGCTCCTACGGCTCGCCCCCCGCACCTGCTTGAGGATCCGTCCCTCTCTGAGCTGGAGAACTTCTCCTCAGAAATCATCAGCTTCAAGTCCATGGAGGACCTGGTCAATGAGTTTGACGAGAAGCTCAACGTCTGCTTCCGAACTACAACGCCAAGACGGAGAACCTGGCGCCAGTGAAGAACCAGTTCCAGATCCAGGAGGAGGAAGACACGCTCGGGATGAAGAGTAAGGCGAGGGCCAGCGCTCCTCCTGGGCCGGGGCCAGCAAGGGGGTCTCCTGCTAAGGTCTGGGGTGCAGTGCCCTGGCTCATCCCCCACCCCCTCCCTGCATGCAAACAGGTTCAGCCACTAGAACAGAGGGTTTCTTAGATGTGACATTGACCAAGTGGGTGACTGTTGTCAGCGTTCTAAAGTTCCAGCGATGTTGGGGCCGGAGCAATGGTTCAGTGGGGAGGGTGTTTGCCTTGCATGAGACTGACCTGGGTTCGGTCCCTGGCATCCCAGACGGCCCCACCCATCCGAGCTGCACCACATGTGACCCCTGGACAAAGAGCCAGGAGAATCTCTGGGCACCACTGGGTGAGGCCCCAAACCAATATTGATAGATACAGCCGTGATGGTCTACCTGAATATCAGAAAATTGAGGGTCTTGACTTTAAAAAAACGTCAAGAGAGGGGTTTGAAGTAAATGCTTTTGAAGAGAGACCAGAAAGAGTAGTGGGCAATTTGTTCATAAATGTAAAAGAGTGTTTGGGTATTTCATCTAATAAAAGTTCTCCTTCCTTCTTCCCTCCTTCCCTCCTCCTCCCTCCTCCCTTCCTCCGTCTCTCCCTTCCTTCTTCCCTCCCTCCCTCCCTCCCTCCCTCCCTCCCTCCCTCCCCTCCCTCCCTCCCTCTCTCCCTCCTTTGTTCTTTTTTGGGTTTTGTGCTGAATCTGGTATGTTTGCGGCCTACTCTTGGCTCCCCTGCTTAAGGGTTGCTTTCTGCAGTGCTCGGAGAACTGTGTGCTGTCAGGAATCAAACTGGGGTCAGCTGCTCTTAGAGCAGTTTTCTCTCTGCCTGAGGCCGACCTGGGTTCAATCCCCAGCACCCCAAAAGGGCTCCCAAGTCTGCTGTGAGTGATCCTTGAGCATAGAGTCAGTAAAGCTCTGAGCATGTTGTGCTCCTGACAGCCCTCCCCCAAACTTCCCCACCCCCAAAAAAAATCAATTGAGTCTCTACTCTCTGGCCCAACCTGAAGTTTTTGCTTGAGAAATGGTTAAGGTGTTTGCTTTGCAAAAGTACTTGGTGATGGAACTTTGGAGCAACTGTACTGTGAGTGCGTGTGTGTGTGTGTGTGTGTGTGTGTGTGTGTGTGTGTGTGTGAACACAACCCAGTAGTACTTCAGGCTTACATGAGCTCAGGGATCTCTCCTTATGGGGCTTGGGGGACTATATGGGGTGCTGGGGATCAAAACCAGGTCAGCCGTGGAAGGCAGCACTTTACCTGCGGTACTGTGTCCCACACCTTGGTTTCTCTTTGTATGCAGGCCTGGGTAGAGTTGCCCATAAATGCATGGGTAAGAGGCATGGCCAGGGACTGACCCTAACTCTACTGGGTGGCTTTGCTTTGGAATGGCTACTAAGACTGTAGCTCTGTGCATCCAGGGCCCCGTATGTGCTTGGTGTTTATCCAGTGGGCCCATACTGTTGGAGCAGAGCATTGACTGTTGAGTGCGTCGCATGAGCAGCCTCCAGACCCCAGCATGACCTCAAGGCCTCCACCTTCTCCCTCTTTTGAATTACTCATCAGGAGCGTTTCCCTGTAGTGACCAGGGCCACCACTGTGGGCTCCAGGTGCTTCCGTTCCGTTTTAAATTTCCAGTGGACTGTCTTTTTAGATTCTGAGCCTGGGATAATTTGTTCAGCTCCTTGAAGTGAAAAAAAAGAAAGAATGACTCTGGGGCTTTATTCTATGGAGTATTTTTTCCCTCCGTTTATTGCTGCAGGCAATGGACTAGAAATACAAAGACGATGAATTCTAATTGTCGGACTCTCAGGAACTCTCGGTGTGACCTTGGGCTAGTCACTTAACTCCCCTTGACTGCGTGGGTTGTCATCTTTGAAGCCTTCAGAGCTCAGTCTTGATGGAGCCGAGCTAAGGACTTTTAGAACCTAATTTCCTGCCTCACCCAGGCAGCGCCCGAAAACGTTGGTTTAAGATGCGTCCAATTCCTTTGGCTTCCAACAAATCATGTCTCGGCTGTCTCCCATGCCCCGCTGCCCCGCCTCATTAAGGATGAAGACCCCTGAAGCACCTGCTTCCTCCTCCTGGAGCACATTAGCAGAGGCCACTTAATGTTAATCACCGACCCTCGATTCTGCGGCTTCTCCCAAGATCTTTTTTCTGCCTTGCCTGCCTCATTGACCCCTCAGCGAAAAGACCAAAGGCTGGCTGGTTCCCAAGACCAAGCGTGACTGGGGGACGGTGTAGGGGACAGACGTGAACAGAGAAAGGCCTGTCTAGGCCTTTGTGGAGCTCAAGCTTTACCACCTTAAATAAAAATCAGAATGAAAGCATACACGCTTTTATAGACTCCCAGCCAGACAGTTTGACCTTAACGTCGTGAGGGAATAAAGGGGAAAAGAATCGACTGTGGCCTGGCCATGCTTATCCCGAGCCTTACGCTGGCTCTGTCAAGGAGGTGCCTTGGTTTAATGGCGAGAGGGATGATTTACTCGAGAACTATGGAGAAAATGCCTGGGGTAGTTAAACAACAAAACCGTGAAAGCAGAGCCGTGAAATTCTTGGCCAAATGAAGGTCTTCTCAGGCGGCACAAATCCTAAAGCAAATGTGGCCCCTCTGAAATTATGATTTCTTGACTTCTCGCTTGGTACTGCTTGGTGGACAGGGCACTGACCAGAGGTGAAGACGGTCTCAGATTTGTCAGGGGGTGGAAACGAGGAGTCAAAAAAAGAGATTTGAGACTGGGCTGCATGCGGCCGACCTGAGTTCCATCCCCGGCATCCCATATGGCCCCCTGAGCACCGCCAGGAGTAATTCCTGAGTGCAGAGCCAGGAGTAACCCCTGAGTGTCGGGGACTGCCGCTGGGGTCCCCAACAGTGTTGGGAAGTGAGTTCCCTTATACCTCCGGCCGGCGGGGAATGGATGAAGACTCAGGAATCTGATGCAGTTTTGAAATGCTTTACTTATCACAGGTTTAGGCATACAACAGCAATAGGAAAACCCTGTGCTTAGGATTCCCGGCTAGAACCCCAGCCATGTGTAGGCCAAGATGGTGGCTACCACGTAAAGGACCTGTAAAGAGGGACACAAAGACAAAGCCAGAGAGAGAGAGAGAGAGAGAGAGAGAGAGAGAGAAGAGAGAGAGAGAGAGAGAGAGAGAGAGAGAGAGAGAGAGAGAGAGAGAGAGAGAGAGAGAGAGAGAGAGAGAGAGAGAGAGAGAGAGAGAGAGAGAGAGAGAGAGAGAGAGAGAGAGAGAGAGAGAGAGAGAGAGAGAGAGAGGCCCCTGCAACTCAGACCTCCCACTATTATGGGAAGCAGGAAGGGTCAAATGCCCTTAGGTAATTTCTCCCAGCACCTCACCTAGGCCCTATTATATGCTGATGTCAAGAGCCAAGATCTGCCTGGAAATGCCTTTATAGGGTAGAGAAGGGGGTTTCTGAGATGGCATGCCTCTGTACCAAAGACTATACTAATGCTGGTTAAATATTTCTCCAAGCCTTCACAAGAGTCTCGTCTACTTCACGGTAGTTTTGTATTTTAGTTGCCTTTGAGTTATCAGGGAGCCATGCTTGCTTGCTTCGGAGGAAAACAGCATTTCTCTCTGGGCTAATTACTTAGAGATCCAACGTGGCCAGGCAAATATGCTGGTAAGATCTAGGTAGTCCCACGATGATTGTGGTAGCATGAGAGAATATTTATACCAGCCAGTACAGAACACATGGTCAGATAAACTGCCACATTTAAACTACCCCCCTATCTATGAAGTGACCTGCAGGAGGCAATCCAGGGCAGATGCAGAGGCTTTTAAGAGCCCTGCAACACCTGAGCAGTGCTGGTGTGGACCCACAAGGAAAAAATATATGTGTGTGTGTGTGTATTTTTTCCTATATTGATTTTTTTCTATTAAAGCATTATTTTTCTTCTATTTGATCTTTTGGTTATTGTGAGTTTGGGCACCACACCTGGCAGAGTTCAGGGGTCACTCCTGGTGGTGGTAAGGAGACTGACCCCGTCTGGTGTGGGGGTTGAACCCGTGTCAGAGTGAACAAGAGCCTTACCTGCTGTCCTCTCTAGCCCAATTTTCTATTTTTAACTCTAGAAAATATTCCAGAATCTCTACTTTGCCTTTGTGTGACTTTTTTTTTTTCGTCATAAGAGTTGGCTCTGGGTGGGCCGGAGAGATAGTACAGTGGGTAGGGTGTTTGCCTTGCACATGGCAGACCTGGGTTTGGTCTTGGCATCCTGTGTGATCCCTTAGCCCACTAAGAGTGGTGCCTGAGTTCAGAGCAGGGTGTTTGCCCTGTGTACTGCTGGGATAGGCCCCCACCATTCCCCCAAAGGGTTAGACCTGGAGGCCCATCTTATAAGGGCCACTACAGAAGAGGACTGGAAGTGGTGTGTGGTCCACTTCCTGCAGAAAGGAAGTTCCTCCCAGTTTCTTCATGAGTTCCAGAGTCAGAGGGTCCAGCCATGGAGAACCATGATGGTTCCCTCCACGATGGAGCCATCCGGATCCTTAGAGAGCATAGAATGACTGAAGGGCCTGCGGTCAGTGTGGAGGACAAGCAAATGGTGAGTCATCAGGGAGGAGAAGCTGGCGATCACAGGGTTTTCAGGACCGCGACTTCCTGATTTGCCTTTGGGTTCCCATGGTGAAGGCAGAGAGAGCATTTATTCAACTGAAGCTCTTGAAAGAACCTAAGACAGCTGCAAGTCCTGGACGAGCTAATAACTCTAAGCACTAACTGCCAAAGTGCACCAGGATAATGCACATCTGTGGGCAGGGCTGCTCTGCGGGACACCAGCAAAACCTTGGACCTGGGCGGTAGCCAGCCACAAGGAGATTCAGGGAGTGTTAGCAAGCTGGAAGTAAGCCTATTGTCAGACAGAGGGTGTGTGTGCTGTATGTGTATATGTGTATGTGTTGGGTGAGTACGTATGTGTGTTATATGTGTGTATTTGTGTGTATATGTATATGTGTGTATATGTGTATATATGTGTTATATATGTGTATGTGTGTATATGTGTATGTGTTATATATGTGTGTATGTGTTATATATGTGTGCATTCATATATGTATGGGTGTTATATGTATGTATATGTGTGTATGTGATATATGTATGTGTGTTATGTGTGTAAGTGTGTATCTGTTATTATATATGGTGTGCATTATGTGTGTATGTGTTATATATGTGTGTTGTGTGTATGTATGTGTGTGTCTTTTAGCAAAGATTTTTTTCCTTTGGGTCACACCTGGCAATGCTCAGGGACTACTCCTGGCTGTACACTCAGGGATTACTCCTGGCACTGCTCGGGGATTGAACCCAGGTCTGCAAGGCAAAGGTCCTACCCCCTGTACTATCACTCTGGCCCTAGCAAAGATTTTTTTTTTGCCTGCCCAGTGGTGCAACAGCTGGTGGTATGGGGGAGGCAGTACTGTGGCAGGGATCGAGCCTGGGCCCCCGTGCATGCCAGTCAAGCGCCCGGCCCTCTGAACTGCCCTCACAGCTCCGAGAGCCAAGTCAATGTGCTTTTTGATGGCTGTGTTGGGAGTTCCAGACCTCAGTTTGGACTCTGAGTCTTACCAGCCCCTCTGCGCCCACTCAGCCACCTCTGCGGGCCCGGGGCACGCTGTACCTTTCCTCACTGAACAGGGCAGCATGAGCCGGGGTCGAGGAGATCGTTTCCTCTCAGTTCTCTGATCAGAGCCCAGCAGCAGGCTCCCCGGGCTGCGCCCTTCCCTGACCAGAGCCGCAGCGGACACGCCTTGGGGACACAGCATTTGTGGGCTCCTACAATGAGGCGTCCGTCATTCCAAGGACTCCTCCCTGCTGTGCTATAGCTCCGGCCCCCACACGTACCTTCTTATCCCTTGGTTTCATAGGCACGGCCAGGCCGCTGGGCGGCTGGAGGAGCGGCCACGGAAGCCCGGCTTTAACTCGATTTCACTCTTGCCCTGGCGGCATTGTTCTTGGCATCGAGTTTTTGATGGACTTTCAGCTTGTTTTGCCTGATCAGCTTATTTCTCTTTCTGCATCTGAACCCTCTCCCAGCCACCTCCACCCGCCCCTGCTCCCCCACTTTGTCCCCCCAAAGGAATCTTTTAAACTAAATAAATTTAACACGAAGAATTATAGAAGATCCTTTCTTATACTGCACTTGTCCAAATTAGAGAAAAATTGCACACTTTTTGAGGGGCCTGTTCTTCCCACTGGAAGCAAGTTCCGTAAAGAGAGGTTGATTTAGTCCTTCCTTTCATGGCCTTAGAGTATCTGTGATGGGGCACAGGATACCCAGATTCTGCATTGTAGTGGCGGGTTGGGGTGATGGGTGGGGGAGGCAGTGACTTGGGTTTGTGGACCCCTAGAACATTCTGGAAAATAAGTGAGTATTCAGTTATTGGCTCCTCCCCATGCTAGAGATCAAGGAAGAGTTAATCCTTGGCTGTCGGGTATTTCTTCTGCGTAATATTTTTTGTCTTGGTGCCACACCCAGCTGCGCTCAGTGCTCCTCGTGGCTCTGTGCTCAGGGGTCACTCTTGGTCGTGCTTGAGGGACCCTATGCTGTGCCGGGATTGATCCAGGGTCAGCCGTGTGCAAGGTTGACCCTCACCCCTCAACTTTCTCTCTTTGGCCCCACAGAAGGCTGTTGCTTAGGTTCATGAGACACTTTTGGATGAGGGCGGGAGTTTTCTGTTTTGCTGCGGGGCTGGATCTGGGTGGGGACTGGAATGTCTTCCCTGGCGCCCGGAGGCCCTTTCTCTCCTGGTGGTGCCTCTAATGAGATCTCAGGACAGCCGAGCCTCATGCTGGGAGGCAGATGATGTCAGCCTGGTGCACACAGAAGCTTCTCTCTTGGCTGCCCAGCTCTTTCCTTCCTCTGGCGGGGCCGGCCCAGATGTGCGCTAATGAGAGCTTCTCTTTGTTCACAGGGTTTGGGGTGCTCTGACGGACAATTACATTCCTTTGCTCTCAGAAGACTGGAGGGACCCACACATCGAGGCTCTGAACGACAACAGCTCTGACACTGAGGTACCTCTGTGGGGTCCCCACCCCAACTTCTCAGGGTGCGAAAAGGTGTGTGATTCGGTTAGAGGAAACATCAGCCACAGCCCCCTTCCCCATGGCATCAGGAAGGTTGGAAGAAGCTCAGAACCAGAAGGAGTTACGGGAGACAGCTCCAACAGGAGGGGGACGTCCAGCACCCAGGGGCTTGGGGTGAATATGTGCAGAAATGGGAGTGTGGAGCACTTCCTGTGATCGTGCAAAGTACACAAAGAGGAGGGAGCAACGCCAGGCTTTTGAACTCCAAGAACTATCCTTTAAAGAGTGTCATCTTGGGCCGGAGCAGAGAGGGCATTTGACTTGTATGTGGCCGACCCGGGTTTGATCCTCTGCATCACATATGGTCCCCTAGCACCACCAGGAGTAATTCCTGAGTGCAGAGCCAAGAGTAACCCCTGAGCATCACCAGGTGTGATCCAAAAGCAAAAAAAAAAAAAAAAAGTGTCATCTCACACCTAACCAGTTAGCTCAGTCCCCTCAAGAAACAGCGCTTTGGCCTGAGCTGACACCCCGGGTGGGCCTGGCACCTGGCTCTTGGGCAGACCTGGAGTCCAGAACTCCATACTGTGGACATGTCACAGGGAGAAAGATTCTTCTGGAAACTCAACCAAGATGTCTATGGTGACAGAGACCAAAAAATGTAGTTTAAGGCTTAAAGAAAAATAAAGAGGGGTGTGTGGGGCCGGAGCGATAGTCCAGTGGGTAGGGTGTTTGCCTTGCACACGGCCGACCGGGTTTGATCCCCGGCATCCCATATGGTCCCCTGAGCACTGCCAGGAGTAATTCCTGTGTGCAGAGCCAGGAGTAACCCCCTGGGCGTCGCCAGCTGTGACCCCCAAAAAAAAAGCAGGAAGGAAGGAAGGAAGGAAGGAAGGAAGGAAGGTAGGTGTGAGTGAAGGAGTGTGGGGGCCAGAGTGATGGTACAGCGGGGAGGGCATTTGCCTTGCATGCGGGTGACCCAGGGTCAGTCCCTGGCACTCCATAGCATCCCCG
The DNA here is from genome assembly GCA_021461705.1 of Cryptotis parvus. Classification (NCBI taxonomy): domain Eukaryota; kingdom Metazoa; phylum Chordata; class Mammalia; order Eulipotyphla; family Soricidae; genus Cryptotis; species Cryptotis parvus. The sequence continues at coordinate 4,355 of JAJIBD010015301.1, read as the reverse complement.
AGCACTGCTAGGAGTGATTCCTGAGTGTAGAGCAAGGAGTAAATCCTGAGCACCACCGGGTGTGTCCTCAGAACAATTTTTTAAAAGTAAAATAAAGAGGAAAAAATGAAAATACTAGTAAAAAAAATTCTGTTGAGTTGGCTTGCACGGGCTGTGGGGAGGGACGTTTCAGGAGTTCCACATGGCTCCCAAAGTTACTGAGGGAAAGTTAATATTTTTATTTGAATTTTCTTTATTATACCACCATAGATATACAGTTATAAAAGTGTTCATATTTGGGTTTCAGTCATACAGTGTTCCAGCACCCATCCTTCCACCAGTGCCCATTTCCCTCCACCAATGTCTCCCTGGTTTCCCCCTTCCCCAGCCTGTGTCTATAGCAGGCAATTTTCTCTTCTTTCTCTCTCTCTCTCTCTCTCTCTCTCTCTCTCTCTCTCTCTCTCTCTCTCTCTCTCCCCTTCTCTTAGATATTGTGGCTTGCAATACATACATTTAGAGGTATCTTGCCTACTTTCAATGCTCAGTTCTATGCTGGTATTATCATTTACAATAATTATTAGTACACTGTTCCTTTCTCTGTGTTGCCTAACCTCTGACTCCCATACATTTGCAGTAGGTTCCACCCACTGACAAGACCTCCTGATCCATGTTTAAGTTTGGCCTTGGATATTGGTATCACGCTATTTTTTTTTTTTTTGCCTTTTTGGGTCACACCCAGCAATGCTCAGGGGCTACTCCTGGCTCTGCACTCAGGAACTACTCCTGGCGGTGCTCGGGGGGACCATATGGGATGCCGGGATCGAACCCAGGCCGGCAGAGGCCGGCCGCGTGCAAGGCAAATGCCCTACCCGCTGGACTATCACTCCAGCCCCCGCTATTTTTTTTTTTTTACATCCCGCAAATATATGCAGTCATTCTATATTTGTCCTTTCCCCTCTGGCTCATTTCACTCAGCATGATCCTCTCCATGTCCATCCATTTATAGGCAAATTCCATAACTTAGTTTTTCTTAACAGCTGCATAGTATTCTGTTGTGTAGATTACCATAGTTTCTTTTATTCAGTCATCAGTTCTTGGGCACTCTGGTTGTTTCCAGATTCTGGCTATTGTGAATAGTGCTGCTACGAACATAGAAGTGTAGATAGTGTTTCCACTGTGTGTTTTTGGTCTCACAGAGTATATTCCCAGGAGTGGTATGGCTGGGTCAAATGGGAGCTCAATTTCTAGTATTTGGAAGAATGTCCATATTGTTTTCCAAAAGGCTGTACCAGTCGACATTCACACCAACAATGGATGAGAGTCCCTTTCTCCCAGCATCCACTCCAGCACTTGTTGTTCTTGCTCTTTTGGATATGTGCCAGTCTCTGTTGTGTGAGATGATATCTCATTGTTGTTTTGATTTTCATCTCTCTAATGATTAATGATGATAATCATTTTAATATGTCTTTTGGCCATTCGAATTTCTTCCCTTATTGAAGTTTCTGTTCATTTCTTCTCCCCATTTTATGATGGGGTTGGCTATTTTCTTCTTGTAAAGTTCTACAAGTGCCTGATATATCCTGGATATTAACCCCTTATCAGATGGGTATTGGGTGAATATTCTTTTCCATTGTGGATGGTCTTTGTATCTTGGTCACTGTTTATTTTGAGGTGCAGAAGCTTTTTAGTTTCATGTACTCCTGTATGTTTATCTTTGCTTCCAATTGCTTTGTTAGTGGTATCTTTTTTTTTCTTTTTTGGGTCACACCCGGCGATGCTCAGGGGTTTCTCCTGGCTCTGCACTCAGGAATTACTCCCTGGCGGTGCTTAGGGGACCATATGGGATGCCGGGGATCGAACCCGGGCCGACATGGGTCGGCCACATGCAAGGCAATTGTCCCTACCTGCTGGGCTATCACTCCGGCCCTTTTTTTTTTAATATTTTATTATACCACAGTTAGATATACAATTACAAGATGTTCATGTTTGAATTTTGGTTCTACAGTGTTCTAACACCCATCTCTCCACCCCTGCCCATCTCCCATCACCAATGTCCCCACCTCCCTCCCCCTTCCCCAGCCTGCCTCCGTGACAGGTTCTTTATCTCCTCTCTCTCTCTCTCTCTCTCTCTCTCTCTCTCTCTCTCTCTCTCCTTCTCTCTCTCTCCTTCTCACTTCCCTTTCTTACACATAGTATTTTTTTTATTTTTTGGGTCACACCCAGCGATGCTCAGGGTTACTCCTGGTTCTGCGCTCAGGAATCACTCCTAGAACTGCATGGGGGACCATATGGGATGCGGGGATCAAACTCGGGTCAGCTGCATGCAAGGCAAATGCCCTACCCGCTGGACCATCACTCCGGTCCCTCTTACACATTGTAGGTTGTAATATATTCTAGAACATGATTGGTTCCACTAGTTTGATATACCAGGTCCGACCACAAAAATGACAGCTATTATGGTGAGTGAGTCTCATCCAGATGCTTCTGAGGCCCTACAGAGGTGATGGACACACTCCCAAAACCCATCTTGCCTCCCTGCGAGCCTCATGGTCAGCTGAGCTAGAGGAGAGCCAGATGGCAGCTCTCCCCCATGCGTCTGAGTCTCTTCATCATGGCTGAGAGCCCTGAGGCAGTTTGTGGGCAGGGCTACCAGGCCTCTGGGATGGGTCAGAGAGGGGAATAGGTACCCCAGCTCCATCTCCAGGAACACCCGGTGACTTCCGCCTCTGAGAACCGCCTACCTGGGCTCGAACTCGGCTGCTCTGAGCTGGTCTTGAGATCAGCATCTCTCTTGCGTGGGTTCTGATGAGCTGTGGGGTTTGGACCGTGAAAATGGCGCCTATTATGGTGAGTGAGTCTCATCCAGCTGCTTCCGAGGCCCTACAGAGGTGATGGTCCATGTTAGTGGTGTTTTGTCTTTGAAGATGCCTTTAGCTTCAATGTAGCGGTTTTTCCTATATTTTCTTCCACGTACTTTATGGATTCAGGTCTGATACTGAGATCATTTTGATCTGATTTTTGTTCATGGTGTTAGACAGAGGTCCAAATTCATTTTTTTACATGTAGCTGCCCAGTTTTCCTTGCTCCATTTCCTACTTTTTGCTCCCTTATCAAAGATTAAATGATCATGTATTTGAAGATGGATTATTAGGATACTCAACTCTATTCCATAGGTCCACAGGACTATTTTTACTCCAATACCATGCTGTTTTTTTTTTTTTTTTTTTTTTTTTGCTTTTTGGGTCATACCCGGCAATGCTCAGGGGGGCTACTCCTGGCTCTGCACTCAGGAATCACTCCTGGCGGCGCCCGGGGACCATATGGGATGCCGGGATTGAACCCAGGCCGGCATGAGCCGGCCGCGTGCAAAGGCAAACGCCCTACCCACTGGGCTATCGCTCCGGCCCCTCATGCTGTTTTAATTACTACTGCTTTGTAGTACAGTTTGAAGTTGGGAAAGGTGATGCCTCCCATCTTCTTTTTCCCAAGGATTTCTTTAGCTATCCATACAAATTTCAGGAGTGTTTGATCAATTTCTTTGAAGAATGCCAGGGGTATCCTTATAGGGATAGAACTAAATCTGTACAAAGCTCTAGGGAGTATTACCATTTTGACAGTGTTCCTTCTCCCAATCTATGAGCAGGGAATGTGCTTCCATTTCCTTGTGTCCTCTTTTATTTCTTGAAGCAGTGTTTTGAGGAAAATTAACTTTTTGGTGACTATGTGCATCTAAAAGTCAATCTCTATCTTTAAAGGAAATTTAACTTTTTTTTTAATGAGGCAGGGTTGTGAGCTCAACAGATGTGGGAGGAAGATGGATATAATCTATTGAGTGTCGAGTTCAAGTAGAGAACAAGAAGCAGATTTCCCTTGTTGAGTGATATTTCTACAGGTCGTTGCTCAAAATAGCACAGTCAAATCAGTTGTTGGCGGATTTGTTGAAACAGCGCCTGTATATCCCTTTTAACGCTTCTGAAAAAAGAGTCAGCCAAATACTCAGAACTTCCAGGCAGCCCCAAGTGTGGTCCTGAGTGCATATGGGGTCGCTGCCTAAACCCTACTCAGCACGGATGTGAGCGTGTCTCTCTCTGAACTCTTATTTCTTCATATCGCGAATGTGTGTGGAGTCCAGTACTTACTCCAAAGGTAAAGATAACGGGACCCCGGCCCATTGCAGTGTTGAGAGCAGGCTGACTTTGGTGTCCGCTCTGCCATACTTCTTTTTTTATTTTATTTTTTTAATTTAATTTTATTTTATTTTTTTTGTTTTTTTGGGTCACACCTGGCGATGCTCAGGGGTTACTCCTGGCTCTGCACTCAGGAGTTACTCCTGGCGGTGCTCGGGGACCATATGGGATGCTGGGGATCGAACTTGG